>LYUA01003667.1:101418-114804 GCA_002093875.1 Calopteryx splendens
AGGAAGAGGGAGGAAGAGATTAGGCATGTTGGGTGGAATTAAGGGAGGCAGGAAGTATGCAGAAATGAAGAAAGGATTTCTTTAGGATTGTGTCCATCAGGAACCTACAAAAATAAAAAAATAAGAACAAAAGAGTTTACCAATAAAGAGTTGTTATAAAATTAAAATCTTCAAAATGCTGAGAATTAACAGTACAATTGAGAAATGACAGATAATTGAGAATGTACATAATTTGAATACTGACGGACCTTTATTTTCATGAAAATTATTTTTTTGAGCTGCATAAAAAAGCACAAAATGGCTTTTTATTATTTAGTCTTCACATTGATATTGATGAGCGACTGTATAATCAATTGATTATTACCTATCTTTTCCTGAATTGGAAAGTTAATCACGAGCATTTAAAAAACCTCTTACTGCCGACTCCGTACCAAACCCTTAAATAGGAGACACGTTTATACGTCGTTTCTCCAAATTACTTAAAGCTTCATCATAGTTTCTAGCCGAAATGGAATAACTTTCTAAAATATATTCATTCTGAACTTGACAAAACGTTTTCCGTGAGGCACTTAAGGATCAATTAGTTTCCTCCGCTTCAGTGGAATCACCCAACGCCTGTATCGACTTCAACTAATCTTTGTTCCAAAAAAGTCGAGGCTTTGAATCCCACGCTACACCTAAGTACCCGACCAAAAGCACTCAGCAAAATCCTACAGCAAGAATGCAGTCCCACTGAGAAAACAAGTCCATTGTTCTGAAAGCCAAAGTTTCTCAGAAAATTCCTCCTTGCCATGCCATTAGACTAATGACTGCGACTGAAGATACAAGTTGCGTTTATGCACATTTCCCTGCTGTTTTCCATTAGAGTTATATGAATTAAGTAAAATCCCACCACTCAAAGAATGATTTATTTGCTATACCTACTCAATCGTTATTATTTATTAGACAAAATGATAATGGATAATTACACCCTGTTAAGGAGTTTTAAACGGAAGGTCACTTGCTCGGTCCATATATGCTTTGTGCGGATTTGTGTGCACTGAGGGAACTCACTGACCAAAAACAGAAAAAGTTATTACTTTGGAGTAGATATCTCGGTAAGGGATGACATTTACGGTGAACATGCAACCTTGTCACATTATATCGTGTACCTATCTGTGCCAATGATGCCAGGGTAATCGTTCACTCACGCCCATGAAGTGTACGTGACCGATAATTAGTGCCGCACTAACGAATGCAACCGAATACAATTCCTGGGCTTACGATTGACGATTATAACTGGACTTATGATGATTAACACCGTGAACTCAACCCTGAGAGTGGAAACTCTCTAACAAACCACAACATTTTTGAAACAGTATGTCTGGTGAAACACAAAAATGGTTAGGTTAAGGGTCACACAAAAGGAAACTATCCAAAAAAAAGGTAATCAACAAAACAAGTAAATGGAATATTCCTATTCTTCGCCAAGGCTCATGTACCTACCACACAATGAGATGGTACACAAACGGTAAATATGTGGAAAAAACGAAACTGATAAATTATGAGTAATTATTATCGTAAATATGCACGAAAGTTCTTATGAATACCTTTTGCGCCACTTCATACCTTTGGTACGAGCAATACTATGCCTAATTAAATCAGTCACAAGAAGCGAAATCGTTTAAGGGACTTCTGTCAAGGCTTAACTTATTTAAACTGTATCGACGGAATACGGTAGTAGGAATCATAGGAATGAATAGATTAAATACAATGGAAACTGTGAAGATTTAAAACTAAACTCCTTGAAGGTAAAGCATTTAGCGGCAGGAAAAGAATAGGTACTCAGACGCAATGAAGGCAGGTTGGAAGGATGTAAAGTAGAAGAATGGTTCAGGGTAAAGAGTGTCGTCACTACTTTTCGTGCAATATTAAGCAGTTATTTAGGCATTTTGAGTTCCTTAGAGAACTTCAACATTGTTAATGATTTTTTTTGGGTCAATCGATAACAAATCTGTTTTAAAGACTGGTAATGACAATTATAAGTATAATGTATTAACATTCATTAACAACTCCGGAAATGTTGGTATTCGTCACTTCATCTGTTATATGAGCATAAATGTGGTACCTGAATTGTTTACCGAAACTCAAATAATTATTATTAAACATTCGTTAATTACCTCAAATCGAACACGAAAAAGGTAAATTCTAGAAAAATAAACATTCGTGCAGGAAGGGCCTAATACTTTCAGTTCCCCAGAGGCATGTTCACCACTGCATATATATTAAAGGTCGACTTCAGTATAACGATGAATTTCACTAGACACGGATGGGATTATGCATTAGATCGAGGGAGAGAGTGGTAATTTTCTTCCAATCAAAATTTTATGGCATTTTACACAGCTTTAAAGTTATCTTTTAGAGAAAAGGGAAACGGAATAGTTTGTAAAAAGGTTTCCTTCCCGTAATACCGTGAATGGAGAGGAAGGTCACACCAGAAATCACATCAACGAAGAGACAGTCGAGCATCATAAGCAGAAAATAACGGTCGAGAGCTGTACTCGTATAAGGAATTGCGATGAGGAGTGAAAGATGTCTTCTTCATTCGTTATTGGAGGTAAGCTGAATCGATAAGTTTTATAATTTAAAAATCGAGAAATTCACGTAATTAAAGAGAAATTACCATTTAATGTCCTGTAATATTTTTTAATATTTAACAAAAATTTTAAACTTCTAAAGGTTTTTGCAGATTTATGGGTATTTTGAGGGTAGGGAATTATTCATTAACGATTTTCTCATCACGAAAGATTTCTATGGTAACAGATTAATAGCGATCGGTTATCGAGGCATCCTCATTCACATCGTTTTTGCTACGATTGCGCTCACGTGATCAAACCCCACGCGACGAAACCAGTCTTCTGGAAACCTTTTTGGGTGGAATTTACCAGAATTGCACACCTCAGCAAAATTTATAATATAACGCCGGCCGCAAATCAATATTTTCCGCTTTAGAAGATATTACGCCAAATAATTTGAAACCGCAGTTCCTCAAACCTTTAAATCAAGCGTAAATCTACGGCAAAGCAACATGGAATGCTTCTTGACGCCCCATCCCGGGAGATGGACTAATTACTGATACTGCTAAATGACCTTTGGAGGGGATTAAAGATTTGATCCTTTATTTGGCTCACGTCGGAAGTTGACTTCATGGTCGGAATTTTTTGTGATGCCAATCCTGCAGGCGCCCACGTTTTTTTCTTCCCCATCACGATTTCTATGGCTTATGGATGAGGGGAAAGGAAAGGACAGACACTGAAAGGTTACCCGCTAAGGAGGAGGTAAATAGAGTAGAAGGAAAAGGAAGGGAAAGGAGACTAGAGAGCTAGGGACTGTTCCCTCCTTCGGTACCTCCGCTCTCCTTCGGATCGAGGAAAACTCAGCACTCCAGGAAGTGAAAAGATTTTTTTTTTCCCAACTGTTCAGCCAAAGGCCCCCTCGCTCTTCCGCTCCCCCTTCACCTGCGGCCACCGTCGAGGAGCAACGTCAAACGTCCCACCCTCACCCCCCTCCCCTCCCCCTGGGGACACTGGGAAGAGAAGGCGGGTAAAGGCACTCAGGGCATCTTCCCTTCCGATCATCTGTCAACTTCTTCATCCCCTCCCGTCATCAATCACTGCGGTCCCTCTCTTGGGAGGGTGGACCCGCAAGTCCTTCCACCCTCCCGCACCCCTCGGAGCTCCCATTCTCCCCCCGCCCCTCTGTGCTCACCACCAGAACCCGCTCCCTCACTCTCCCTCCTCCTCTCCAACCCCCTCCCTCGCAGATCGAAGCTGTGGAGAGAGAGAGAGGGAGGGAGGGTGTGCGGGTGAGAGAGGGAGAGAGGGGGGGAGGAAGCGCCAGGGTTCGGGGGAGGTCAGGTGGGATGGTGGTGGATTCTGCGAGGGACGAGAGGGAAGGGCATCATATGTTCCCCACAGATTGAGAGCTCGGTCAACCGTGGGATGGCGCTACAACGTTTCGTGCTGAAATCAGTGTTGAGTAACTCGGCCGGGAGCGCCAGTTCTGGTGCCTACTTTCCGCTAACGCCCTGGCCGCCGGATGATGAGACGATGGTGGGGTGTTTAACGGGGAGACGAGTGAGTTTGGACGCGCAAACGTCTCCTTTGCCTCCCCATATAGTCACATAAAGGTTGGACAGTTTATTACACCTGATCTTCCGGTGGCGGTGGGAGAAAATGCGCTAAGGCCTCGTTAATTGAGAGCACCAAATGTTTGCATCGCAGGGATTGCTCGAGGCGATTGCTAATATTTGAATTTCACGGGGACTTTACCCGAGGAGGCATGCACCAGTGGTTTCACTAGACGTGGGAAAATTGCACCTCATAAGCTATTTGCGGTTGATTGACTCTCGCATTTGCATCCCCATCGCCGCGCCGGAATCCACTGTTTACTCTTCATGGTTTATTAATTCGATCATAACTCCTGTGGTCAAACGTGTATTGAGTTACACTTGTTAGTTGAATTAATTCGGTTTTAGCTCTTATGATGTCTATGTTAAACAGAAAAATAACGAAATAGAGAGAAAAAAGCCATACATTCACAGCATATAAACACTACTCAAGATTAAATTCCGTAAACGACAAGAGGTCGATGTACTGTTCTTGGTAAGTAGGATTTTGCTACCTCGTCTTGTTAGGTAGGTTTCCGGTTTCCTTAAGTATAAAAGAAAATTTTTAATAATTAAAAAAGAAAAATATATCCTTAAATCAACTAATAAATGAAAAAACGGACATTTTTGCATAAAACGAGGCATATATGAATAGCATAGAATGACGTAGTGAGCGACTTCCCCAAAACAATGTCTTTTAACGTAGCTTCTTTAGTACTCACCCGATAACTTGAGCTGTGTACGGTTCGAGGAGAGCGTTATCGGATTTTTTTTCGAGAAAATTAGGTCTTAAGATGCATCACATTAGGAAGAAATGAGTTTACCGATATTTTGTTCCCAAATCTGTGGGTAATTTTTAGTTTGCGCTGCAAGATAAAAAAACACTGTGCCACTCAGTTTATAAAAAGTGAAAGAGTACATTTAGTGGCATTTATTTTTTGAAAGATTATGCCTGTTTCACCTTGTCCTCGGTTTATTTTCTCATGAAAGTACCACGAAAATTTTCTATTTTCTACTTTTTTAGAAGAGTATTTGTTATATTACATAATTCATTTGGCCACACGTGTTCACGAAAGATGCTAATACTGTTTAAAAATTAAGAGTTTTTGAATGTATGCTGATTATCGTAATATACTTACTTTCGCAAGAGAGCACTATTTTTTCAGATTAAAAATATGTCCTGTGTGATATTTTTAATAGTTTTTTGTGATCAGCACGTACATTGAAACTGAAGTAGTCATAGCCTCACCCGCCTTTTGCGGATGCTGCAGTAATTTCAAAAATAACATATGTGATTTGACTTCAAACTCTAAGGTCAAACAAATTATGCGGAAAATTTTCACTGTGGAGATGATTTCAGACAGGAAAATTTTGGCACTGAATTTTTGTGAGCCTTAAACTGAACAAGAGGAACCCTAAGTAGCTTAACTGGTTATAGCACTTGTACGGAAATCGAGTTCGAGTCCCAGTTCAGGTGAATGATTTTTGCATTGTGAACATTTCGCATAGGTATGAACAGCAGCGGTTGACTCCGCTAAAGTTATTGTCAGTTTCTAAGGATATAAACTGTTTGTCAATAATTATAGCTGTATAGACATTAAAATGATAATTATGGCCAGCTTGTGAAAGTACATATCTTTCATGCATATCTTGACATGCTAAAACTAACGATGAAACCTTGTATTTTTACATGTAAACTATTACATCATGGGTACGTTTTCTTATTTGTATCACACTAAGGATATTTTTTCTGTCGTAAATGAAACTTATTGTCATCTACTTATCATGATAAATAAAATAGTGATACGTTTAAATAGAGAAATGGAGTGATGAAAATAAGTATGCATTACAAAACTGACCAAAGTAGGCCACTGCGGTCTGAATCTTGATACTAAAAAAGGGAAAAGAGCAAAGGAATCATCGATGATTTTATTTAAATACAGTTTAATTTTATTAAATTTTATCTCCAACAACTAACTTCATAAAGACCCTTCAGCCGAAGCCGAATTTTCTATGAAACAATTCGAAGATGAAGATATTGGATTAGTTTCCCGAGCACAATTTACCTATGCCGAGTGTAAAATTAATCTTATAGTTTCATTCAATGGTTTTCGGCTCAACTTTGTGACTTATAGTTCTTCTAGACTTCAACTTATAGTTTCAGCCTACCAACGCCGGTTTTCTATTTTATGGCATGTATATTAGGAAGATGATATTTTCTTGCCAAACTAACTCATTATTTACACGAATAAGTGTAAACCAGTAATAAGTGTAATACCTGTAAAACCATATCTCATTTTGCGAAAACTTAGTAATTCTGAAGGGAAAGTGTCCATCAATCCGGTATTTACCCATCCCTGTTAGTCTTCATCACCGTCAGTGTTTCTTCTATCACGCCCTCTATTAATCCAGGGCTCAAACTATTCTCATTGGACGTCTCGTTCTCTTTCCATACCTCGTCGAATATTGTCGCTAAACATTTCTTCATTTAATTTCCTTTATTCAGCCTGATTCTCTTTTGGTTAAATCAATACATTTTCTGTTTTAACTCGCATGGTAGGTATCGCTTCTATTTTTTATACTTTCTGTACATTCTAAAACCATCTTGTACATCGAGGATATTTCTCTCTGTCCCATTAACTTTTCCAAATCCTCGCAAGGGTTCCACTTTTTTTGGTTTCTCACCTAAGCTTAATATTTAATCCTGTGTGCTTTCATCTCCCAAACTCCGTATTTACGTTCTACCCTTTCCGTCTCCCTCCTTATCTTCCTAACCAACTCCCCAGTGTTTCCCCTTAATTATTTCGTATTTACCGTTTCTATTGTTTCTCCCTCGCCTCTATTTCATTTTTCACGACCTTCTCACCTTTCATACTGTTCCCGTGCCCTTTCGCCACTTAAAATTTTATGAACTAATCCCTCCTATACCTCTACTCTTCCACCAGCCAAAGCTTGCCAATTCCACTTTCGTAGCCATCTCACTTTTTTTTATTATCTCCCTGGCGTTACATTTCGAGGTTTGTGAAACTACTACTAAACTACCATCCAAAACTGCGTACTTCCCCCAGAAAATTTACAAATTGATTGGTCTTCTTAAAAATATATTTCTAATCATAGTGCGATAGAATTGCATCTCTATATCTCAGTTTTTCCATCTTATTTATTGTAAACCACCTCCTTTGCGAAAAATTTTCTTCTCACCTGGGAAATTTCATGTTCTAGATCGCAGTCACCTTGGTTCTCTGCCATCTCTATCCTCTCCGACCACCGCATTCCAATTCCTCATCAAAATCAAGAGTTTTCTACCAGAAACGGTCTCCATTACTTACTCCAGTTGGACATGTGGCCAACCTACTTCTTCTCCCTTACTAATGCTTGACGGAATGTGTATCTGGATTGCGATCGCATTTCATGGATACGTCTCCGCTGATAATATTTTTACACTAATTTACTATTTATTCCCCATCTCCTTTCTTAATTTTATGTTCAGGCCGAGAGGTTTATACTAACGTCGACATATCGAATCCAAATGCCGAATTATGTCCTTGGGGATATTGAGCCGGCACCGTGTGCCCTCGATTTTACTCCACGACTTTTCTTTTCCCTCGCTCGATAATTCAAACTGCTGCCACTTCCCGCCCCGTCGGCAGCGATGCTTTTAAATGAAATATGAAGGTTGGAAAGACCACCAATGCATTTCCTGTATGAGATTTTACGTTACTTTATGAAAAGGTTAGGAAAATTCACTGCCGAGGATCACATCCCCGGTGCAGTTGTTTCTCACCTGTATGCAGCAGACAGGTCGTGCAAAACAGGGTCCGAAAAATAGTCCAAGAGGTCTAATCACCCGTATAAATTGTCGTTTCCCATTCCCCAAATTTTCCATGGGATTTCTTAGCGCATGGAGTACCGGAGATGTTTCCTACGTCAAAAATCATGTGAAAATTTGAACCCTTTGAGGTTAACAGAGCCGAGAGACGAATGATAGCACGGTCTTAAGCGTCCAGAGTTCCTGTCAAAGGTCCTCTAATATTAGCATTATCTCTTAGTTTAGATCTGCCCCCTCTGAGTCAATAGGAGACTAGATATATGGTGAGTGGAATGGTAAGAATGTCGTACTTTGTTTTTATTACTTTAATATCCGTAGACGATCGCATTATTGGCAATTAATCAAAGGTTTCTGATTATTCTAAAATTTATATCATAACTATATGCAAGGAAAGGAAGGGAACCAATCACGCTTCCCTTGGGGACGCTAGAAGCTACTTTTACACAACGGGCAAGTCAATATTTGCTTTTCTGTTGATTTTCAAATAAAAAATCATGGATCCATTTTAAAACGTCGCAAATTCCACATTATGTCATTTTGCATGTACGCTTATCGTGCAACACTTAATTGAAGGATCGTTTTAAGTTAAGAATGTAGCGTCTACTTTTTTTTCTCAATTCCCGGGATTTTATAACGCCCTGAAAATGCATAGATTATAAAAAACAGTTCAGTGAAAATGATGCTCTTTCCCGCTAATTGACTTTATATTATTTTAATTGAAACTTCTGACTTTGGTTACTAGGCCTAATTTCATTGAGCAGCAAACCGTTATTAAATATATTAAAACAGAATAGAAATGCTTATACAGCAATTAGCGGAGTAAATAATGATAATTATTTTACAACAAATTTTGTTTACATAGCGTAAGCCACTTACTTAATCAGACACATTATTCTAATGAGAAAAGTGTTGATTTTCAAAATCCCCAGCTCAGCTGAAATAAAACTGTGAGCAGCATGAATCAAAATATGAGGAATTCATTTAAGGCTGGATAGTAAAATTTGCTTCCAGTGCCCGAAATCTTTTCTCTTCATACCTTTCCCAGGCAGTGCAAGTGTGGAATATAAAGAAATAAAATTACATTTCACCTAACATAATACAAGAAAATGCGATCCTCCTACCGTAATTATTCCTCTTGGAACAAGTGGCATAAAAATGTAATTAATTCGAATTCTCAGGTATCGGAAAAAAACACTGAGCACCTTTTTGAACATACTAACTTTTCATTTTCAGCATGCTTGCACCATAAGATACCAAATTATTTTTGATTTATCTCAAAAACTGAGTAATGAGCTCCAAAAACGTCAAATGATTTCCCCTTCCAAGCGCAAGACAGGTGACGTTTACTAACTATACCTGCAAACTAAAGAAAGGAAATCGCACGGACGAAAAGACTTCAGCATCAACTGGAGTCGGTACCTAGCGCAAGAAAACTAGGTACGGGATCCTCGATACAAGTAACTAGGGTACGATTCCTGGATACCGTTACCTATTCACCTGAACCTAAAGTAATAATCCTAGGTACTGGTACACTAAGCATGAATTCTAGCTTTATCTCTATACCAAAGCTCGGTATTCGGTAATTCGGGAACAGGCCCTCGTATGACAACAAACAACAATAGAAAATCGGTTTTACGAGTTCGTCAATAGACGCTAAAAGTCATTTATTTTAACATTCTTAGAGTATTTGTCACATATACTGTACATAGTATACACCTACCTGGATCAAATTAAAAACCCGAAAACAACTCTCTCTAAAGAGACAGACGAGAGCCCATCCCAGGGAATAAGTGAAAGGAAATGAAACGTCTGGAACGAATGAACTTGGATGAAACAAGCTTATTGGTTCTATCTATAAAACTTCGGTGCGAATTTGGCACGGAGTGGCACTTGGAAAGAAAAAAATCGTAGAAAATGCGACTAGCTCGCCTTGATCGGAGATTCGAATGAGGAACATGGGACTGCTGGATTGATGGAATTTTCTTTTCTCCGGAGCATTTTATTTATGTGGATAAAAATGGGAAGTATTCGACAGAAAACGTCCAAGATACTTCTCAGAGCCATCAGAGATTTCGAGACAGGGAACAAGTGAAAGATATAGATTGAAGGGAAGAGTAACTTCAGAATGAATCGAGTGTGGGATCGCTTTTTCACCCGCACGATTTGGCGAGAAAATAAGACAAAGTCCCCTGGAATTTTGCAAACTGGGAGATGCAGGTAATATGTGGGAACAAATGATGCATGCTGACAGAAGAGATTGCAGGATTTGTTTTCGGTAATAAATTCGCAGAAAATGATACTTTTAAAGTGCTGAAAACCATAAAATTACTATATAAATGTGTTAATGACATCTCGAAAATAGTACACTTTTTATGCGTCTACTTTCTTTAAATAAAGCAACTAACAGACCCTATGGGAAATTAAAGTCAAGGTGACAAGTTTCTCAAACGTATTTGCCTCCTAACTGCTTGCAGGATGCCTGAAAAATCTTATTTCATATTTTATTATTCATGTCGCATTATTTCCAGAAGATCAAAGGTACAACTCTTGCTTTTTGTAGAGCTTAATGGAGATTATTTTATTCCTTGCATTTTATCATCAATAATGTAAACTTCGAATATAATTTAGTTAAATACTTGTATTTATTCCAAATCATTTGTAAAGCTCATTCGTGGCACAAAAATACACGAAATATTTTTACGAACACGCCTAAGTGCGTTCGTACAAACGCGTTTATAACCCTGAGCATAGATGTTAATCAATACTATGACAACCAAATGCAATCATATTTAATCAGGATGGAGTTGTGATACTGTCTGCCTATTTTTGGTTCATCGAAAAGAAGATTTTCGATTTTATGTCAGTTATAAACTTTAAAAATTAACCGAATTTACTTTTTCTTCACCATCTTATGATAAATTTACATTTTCATAAATGATAATATGTTAATCCAACTAAGTGGTAGTTATTCTAGTTTTGAATAAATAATCATGAATAATTATTATTTGCTTCCATTTTCATTCAAAGCTTGGTATCAACATAATGTGTCTAATCAGTTTACCTCTAAATGCAAAAAAGAGAAGGTAAAGGTTTTTTTAATACAGCAGCGATCTACAATCCCTGAAAATTAATTAAAAAGGAATTAGCAATTCGTTCAACATAGGAGTCAACATGGATGAATTGGTCGCTTAACTCTGTGTATTTGTAAATAGTTGAACTTAAGTTATCATTAACTTGATAGGTATTTGCCTGCCACATTAAATCATATTATTTAATTTTCAAAAATTTGAAAGCTGATTCAAGCATCGCTATAGTTTTGCGAGTATAAAAAAGAAACATGAAACTATGGTGACGGAGTTATTATATAGTAGTATATGACGGAAAAATACGTTATTTAATTTTTATACGGCAATTCGATCACGACGATATTTTTAATACTTTAAATTTTTAAAACGCAAATACTAACGTTATTGATGCAAACATACTTTATGCAATGAACACACTTAATTAAATGCACTCATAATATGATAGATTTTAAGATATTATATAATAATAACTAAATATCTTCCATTCAACTAAATATATTAGTCCGGAGGTATTTGTGCCACTTTCCTCCAGCTTTCGTCATTGCAATTTAATACTAGGTAACAGTGCAATGAATACGAATAAGATTTATTGTTCATATCATCGTCCCACTGCAATTTTAAAAGTTGGAATTGAAGTAACAAATGACGACAACTGAATCCGATTCAATGAAAAATCGCGTCATTGTAGCACGAAGCGACTTTCCTTACCGAAGACATTCTCTTTTAAAGACGACGACCGTCTCTCACGACTAAGGGAGCGGACGTGTTTGAGCTCCTTCATCTTTTCTCTCGGGGGTATGAGCTCACACGAGTCCCTGAAATATCTGCCAGGACTAGGTACTACATGAAGAATAGGAATTGAGGCCAGCGATCAAAATATCGCCAGAAACTTCTTTCTAGCGGCAACTAGAGAGATGCATCACCCTTCCTGTGGCAATAAAGGATGGTGCCAATGGAATTGGGAAAGGTGTTATTGGAACTGCATAAAAACTGGTACTTTACATTTTGCGTCTATGAAATTTTATCAGCTCGTGGAGACACAACATGATTTAACGCTAAGGTGAGAACACACTGCTTACAGTGTTATTTCTACTCATTTAAATTTTACTGAATTGGTTAATTCGTTTCTCCGAAAAATCTCCAATCAAGTTGTGGGATAAAGAGAACTCGGATATTGAAAATTTATTAGATCCTGAGAGAACTATGGGAAATTTTTTTGTTTGGAATTCGCAACCTTTCACCTTCCCCACATCACTTGTGTTGTTCTTTTATGTGTTACTTATCTCTTTTCTTATTCCTATACGTCCGTTTTCCTGTAAATATGTTTTCGTCAAAAGACGGGTTTTTGTCTATGAATGATTATATGCATATTAAAACTTAATTCATCATTATAACATTATTTGCGTGGGTTAGTGTAAACTAAGGCGTGTGCCTTCGGCTGGTTCCCGGCAGAAGTGCAGCAAACACATGCAGGGCTTTCCGCGCTGCCGAATTGAAACAAGTGGAATTTAGACACATTACTAATTTCCTCTATGACTATTCTCTAAAGATCCCATTTAATCCAATGAGTAATTACATAAACCTCCATAAAACGTTTAACCAATTAGCCCATAAAATTATACTTATGTGGGCATTGCAAAGCATTATTGATAGCAATCCCAATCCGAATTCTCAAGCGGGCAGACAATCATAAATATAGACACGCCAAGGAAGGACCATTTGAATATGACCACGGTAAGGTAGACAGAAAAAGAGCATTGAAGTGACAACTTTTTTACGGTGGACCTCGGATTTCGTAGATAGTGAGTAAACTTGTAAAAGCGAATGCCCTGAGATCGACACGAAAAACCGACACCAAACTACTGAGTGCCTCGGTCTCAATCCCTGTCGTACTCATTCGCGGCAGTTGAGCGCATGACCCTCTCTCTTGCTCTCTTAAATTGCGTTGCACTGTATTCCACGTTAGCCACTCGCAAGTGTCTGCCGTTTTAATAACGATCAGTGATCGTGCGTGTCAGTGACAAAGTTGCAATTTCGTCATGTCGACCAAAAGTAGCGAGGATGATGGTTTACCTGCTCAATGTGAGCTCGGCCCGTCCACCTGGGCACACGTTTTCCAGACTAAAAATTTACTAAGCGTAAACTTAGACTAAACGTGTGTACTAAATGTACAATGATTGCTACAAAAACTTCACCAGACATTTATCCGACAAAATGCTTAGTTGCAATTGCCGATGCTCATGAAATACCCAGGTACTTATATTGATTTCTTTTATTAGTTGTTTCAGGCGTTACTTTGTGGAAACGATTCATAATGAATAGTG
>LYUA01003667.1:140813-153607 GCA_002093875.1 Calopteryx splendens
GCAGGTGTGGAGAGTTTGTGCACTGGAACACTAGATGAGCAAAGAGCAACGCAGGATAAATAAAGCACCGAAGGAAATGAAGGTGACCTAGGCATTATGAATACATAATACAGTCGTATAATTACTAATTATCTAATGGAAATTTTAACGAAAGGGATTTTATGGCCTCTTGAAGATTGGAATAAGGGAACATTGGTCGTGCAAACATAGTCATAGGTCTTCATCAAGTCAATTTTAGAATAAAGCGAACCCATGCAGGAACTATGAGACCAAGAGTAGGTGAGAGAAATCATCTATGGGAGATCGAATGACAGGGCAAACGAGTAGGTACCTAGGGGAAGATCAGATTGGTTTATGAAAGGAAAGACAGCACGCAAACTTACTGCAGTAATAATAATACTAACAAAATTGAACAGATAATATAACCACGAGGTATACGCGGGATTCATTTAATTAAATAAACCGTGCGAAAACGTGTAGCGCATAAAGCTGACGACGGTATTGTAGAATACAGAAGGGTACTGTTGGAATAGGCACAATATCCGAAACCTCTATTTGAATTAGAAGATCAAATTAAGGAAGTAACAATCAGCAAGGATATAATGGGCAGGGGAGTAGAACAGGGTTGCCAGGTATCGTCAGCAACAATTACTTTATCTCATTTGCTAAGGAAATATCAAGGGTGGCAAGTGGCCTCAGTGGTGAAGGAAACTGAATAAAAACAGTAGGGTTTGGGGACGATCAAGATTTCCTGAAAGTATGTGAAGAGCTGAATAAAAACACTAGAGTCTGCGGATAATCAAGAATTTGTTAATTTGGAATGCTAATAATGGTAAATGTATGGGTTTGACAGCATAGGATTAAGATTAAACACAAGAAATTCTATGCAGTGGAATTTTCAAAAAGTAAGAGCACAAATTCAATCAAAAAGACAGGGGAGGGGGTCAAAAACTAGACCTGGTTTCACATTTCGAATATTCTGGCACTATTTCGGAGAATAACGAGCGCAGTAGCAGGGACGTAAGGAGAGGAATTGCTTTGGAGGCAAGAATTCGTGGAGAGAAAGGAATTCATAAGGGACAGAAAATATTACTAAGGACTTCAATAGGGAACGTAGCGCTGTGTGGTTCCGAAATATAATCTTTGAGGCAAGAGAACGAGGATAGAAAAGTCTCTTGTGGCGCTGTTATGGAGAAGAATGGAACAAATAAGTTGGAAGAAGGAAGCTAATGATGAAGTTTTTATGCAAGGCAGGGGAATGAAATTTGCTAAGTGGAACTCAAAGAAAGCGAAACAGGCGAATGGAGATGATATTGAGTGGTCGAGGGAGAACATGCGTGGGACGCCGAAGGGCGTTTTATAAGGGGGAATGTTAGCGGAGCGGGGAAAGGAAAGGAAGGGAACAAGTTTTTCGAGTGGCGTGATTGCTGGTGGATAATGAACCGAAGAAGGGAATTATAAGGGCAAACAAGAACAAGATGAAATCCCGACGAGATACGTAATGCGTAATAATTGTTGTTAGGGACCGTTCAAAAGCACCCTTTATGGATGGTAGATTAACTATGGTGATGACGCTTGATGATGCTCAACGATATTGTGATGCATATCGACAACGCTAACATGCCATACGCCACGTGTCTTTGGGTTGAGGGGGAGGTCAATGTACCGCATAAAATGCTCATTACACATCTAGAAGGTAAAATTTGAAATGCAATGAGCTCTAGCGATGCACGCCGCACACACGTAGAGGTGCCAGATTATCGACACTTGCATTTCAAAGTCAAATTCTGCTCATGCACGTTCATAAAGTAGACACCTATGTGCCAACCGTATGATGGACAGGGTAAGAGGCAACTATGGCACGACAAATCAAAAAAAGCTGGTGACTGTTTCGCGAAGCTAAAAGTCAATTCACAAGTCCTTTTTTTCTACAGAGGCTTTTAATATCATAAACTTTGTTCTAGTATTCATCTCCTTTACAGCTAACAGGATATTTAGTTCGGAATGAGCTACATTAGATTTAATATTTATCACGGGGAACTTTTAAATTAACTTACAGTTTTTTAAAACCAACCCTGGCACTTAATCCCCCTGTAAATTAGAAACAGCGGACTAGGGTTATTTGCTTGACGGTGGCGAGCTTGTGATGACATTAATCTTACGGCGACGACCTCCTCTCTTTTGAATCCACTTTACCAGGTGATTCTAAAATAATTTTCAAGAAAATACCGTATAAGTAGTCACATGCATTGGTATTCGTGGTAAGTACGCACATTTCGCCATGATAAATCACTTTACTTGTCCTAATTCGTAGTACACCACCCCATCGGAGGTTAAAGTTATTTTGAAAACCCCAGCCGATAACTTGTGCATCAGGAGACGCGAAGCCTAAGATACTCCAAAAAATAACGTTCTGCGCTCTTTCCTGAAAAAAAAATATGTGACATAAACTTTCCATTGAGGAGCTAGTATTGATAGTATATGGTCAATATGTGCCAATAGGAAACCAATTGAACTACTAGACTGATCGTCATAGCTTATTGATACTCTAATACCCTAAGGATTGTTCTTACATTGCCTTATCTGTCAACATAGCTGTTCTACACCTCCCTAGTCTACTTTTCGTTCTTACAGATAAAACTGTTTTCAGTCCAACGGAGAATACTAAGCAGGATGTGCGTATTCAAAATAACCCGTCAAGTCGCATCCAATTACCATCCGGTTTCGAAAAAAAATATAAAGAGCGCTGTGTTCATTCAAATAAATAAATAAAATTATTTTATTCAACGACGAAAAAGATCTCTATGGTGAAAATCTAACCGTGAGCATTCCTTATACATTTAATGAATACACATTTAACTTCACAGGTACTATTTAGGAAATATTATAGTGCCACTGCCGTTTTACAACTAGACTTAAAACAAATTATTCGACTAAAATTTAGGAATATTGCAATTTGAATCCTAAATTAGTCAAATGTCTGAATCAATCAAATAACGCATGCTCCGTTTGGAATGCGTAATCGAATGAAATGGATGAAGAGAAGAAATAAAACTTGAAATTTGGCATTAATTCGAAGCTTTAATTCCTTTCTGCGTAATTAATCATGAATCTGATGACGAGTAATGTAATCTAGCTCCAGTTATCCCGTATGCTGAGGAGTAAAACGTTTGATCCTCGAGGTTTTAATTATTTATTAACCCCGATTATAACGTTGACTACTGGCTGTAGAAGGCTTGCAGAATGCCTAACTGAATACCATAACGAGAGGGATTTTTGCTTACAAAAGGCGCATGCGTGGAGAAACTGCGGGAAATGATGCGACAGTAATTATTAATGGAGCCACCCGCCGATGCGCGCACAAATACATGAAAACATTCACCAAGACAGGGATCCGAACCCGGATCCCTAGTTTTCCGGCCCAGCAATTTACCCGGATAAGCTTCATAGATGTCCCCCCACGTTGTGAATATCTAAGGGATTTAAAGGATTAAGATGTTCTGACGTGAATGCACTGTCACAAAGCAACCGTTGTCGTGCGCTTGGCGCCGTAGTTCACGAAGTTAAGCCACCGTTTAGGTTAGCATAGAGCGCCTTTCGGTACGAACTAATCTGGGGGAAACGTCACAGCAGTAACTTTAAAAGAGTCGCCCGCTCGTGTGCATTACCTTCCTAGGGCATAAATATCAACCCAACTGCCCGCGAAAAATTTAAATGCGATTTATGCGATCCCCTTCGGAAGAGAGAGCTTAAATGCGAAAGACAATGCGATCATAAATTCCCTCAAAGTACGTGGTACATCATTTACCATTTTTATCCAAAATCATCCGGTAAGGAGAGTAGTAGGTACCTAACTGATGAGCCGGAGAATAACTCGAATTTTCTTTTCCTGCTCGTTCGAGACGAGACCCAGGGTCTGGTAAGAAAGGCAACAGAAGAAATAATAGGTTCCCCGAGTTTTCACTTTTTTTATGACGGCGTTTACAAGGATTCCTCGTTATCCTTCCCATGAGTTCTCACTAGGTGGAAAGGCTTTCGTGGCAGCCGCCGGGAGGAAATCAAGGGGAGAAACGGGGTCCCATCCAGAGTGAAAACGAACGGGTGGGGAAAAGTGAGAGAGTGATGACCCCTGAGGTGCGACGACAGAAAAGTTAAGGGTGAAATAAATGGGGTCGAATTAGCTTGATAATTTAAAAAAATGTTCCTCGATTAAAAGCTTTTAACTAGGTATATGGATCATATTTTTCGCAGCTGAGCATACACATAGGTTTATGCGGTGACCCATGATGCACTGCGGAAACCTCGTAAAAATTAACAGGAGTGTCAGATTTTGGTTGTTACCGACAAAGTTACATTTTCATTAATGTTGAATTCGCACCACAATGAAGCTATTCTTTTAGACAAATAATTAAACAAAGATATCTTAAAAAAACACCGGAATCCACATTTATGTCATACTTTTATCACCCTGTAGGAAACATGACATATTAGAGCAACATGCCCCTGCCACATTCTCCTGTGATGACTTTTAGGTTAATATTTGGAAATAGAAGAAACCGGTACCTTTAGCAAACATTTTACAAATAACAAACACTACGTCTTTTGAGTTTGGGTTTTATTTCCTGAAATGGTTTTTAGAGGCGCGATGAATAGGTTGGGATATGCTGAGCTCCAACTATTACACCGAGTCGATATGGAAGACCGAGGGGATGACGATTTAGAGAACGCAATACGATATTAAAAATTTTATTTTCCACCTATTGATCGCATGTTAAGGATTGTATGAAAAGGGCTATGGGGAATAGGGGATAAAAGTGTTCGGCGAACCGATTCAGTCAAATTTACAGATGATAAATCAATAGTTAATCAAGCACCAAGGAATTCAGTCAGAGATATAAAAGCAGATCTGTTAGATTTACTAATGATCATTTATTAGTTAGCCAAATATCAAAGTTAATGTTAAACCTTTCGTGGGATATATTACAGCACAAGTAAAAGGAAAATAGTATAAGGATTAAACACCAGAAAAGCAAGGAAATAAAATTCTCGAGATATAGAAGGATAATTTAAAAATTAAATTAGGCGGATATAAACAAGAACAGGTTGAACAGTTCACCTATTTGAAAAATATTTTGCAGCATGACGG
Organism: Calopteryx splendens; assembly: GCA_002093875.1. Taxonomy (NCBI): domain Eukaryota; kingdom Metazoa; phylum Arthropoda; class Insecta; order Odonata; family Calopterygidae; genus Calopteryx; species Calopteryx splendens. The sequence goes on from LYUA01003667.1 coordinate 145,960, forward strand.
GTGTGGTAACAGGGACATAGGAGAAGAACTGGATTGGTGACAAGCACTTAAAACGAATTAAGTCATTGATCATTAATATTATGCACATCTGAACGAGGAAACGTGAACTCTGAATCAGCCACGGTATTGAAAACTAATAATATAAACTGTTAAGACCTTAGTTTTTCATGATCGCTTATTAAACCTATTCAGAAATTCATTCCCTCAATTTTTTTAGAGAAAATATATTGTGGTCTACCTAACTCTCAGTTTTGACTGCAGCGTTCTGTTTAGGAGTTCAGCGCTCTTTCAGCGAAGAAAGCCACCCATAGTTTCTCATTCCCTCAGAAGTTCCGTCCTGAAATCCCTCACCTTGTATTGAAAATACCGGGGTTATGTTGAAATAAAAAATACTAGATTAATATACACTCTGACGAAAATTGAGCATGTCTTGTCTATTAAAAAAATCAAGGCTCAAAAGGAAATAGCAAACAAAGAAAAGTTTTAATCGAATTGCCTTCATTGTTTTGTGAAACCTAACTCTTCGACCCTCCGCAAATACTCGAGCTTCGCAACGAATCCAATCTTGAATAAAAGGTTGGCTTTAAAGGCAAACAAGGAATTGCACAGAGTAACTTTAATTAATTTCTGCTGTTACCAAGAACCTTACAAAATAATGACTGTAGTAGTAGTGCGTTAATGAACAATAGACGAATAAAGATAGAAAGTTCATTGTAAAACTATTATAGCTTACGGTAAACAATTTTTAAAAGAGCACGAGAGTAGTAAAATTAATTATTTAAAAATTTAAATTATTCTAAGATAGAGTAACAGCAATAGGTATGGGGCCGATCTTACAAAGTAAATAATTAATGAATATTTGAATCATTAAGGGTGTCAAAAAAATTCGCCTCGCGTACATCCATCAATACGAAACCGACAGCGTGATTATCAAGTCTCAAGTGCCTATGTTATCAACCCTTTATTAGATATTTTCTTCAAATGATGGTGATTTAGTAGTCGTTTTATCGCAGAAGTCTCACCACCATTCAATTAATTAAGCTGCAATTTATTTCAATCTTATGACAATATCCATTACAGTGTCTTTAACAGTTAAAAAATGAACTTTGAGTTGGAAATATTCGACCGCAGGAAATTAAACATGTGGAAAGATAATGAAACTGGCTAAATTTTCGCCTTGGCGTACGTTAGTTTCAATAGGAGTAGCATTTACCCAGGCAGTAACCTAACTGGAAATTAACATTTCTTTCAGTATCTGGCATTTCTTCAATTATAAGCTCAAATAACAATGAAGTGCTTGTTTCATCAATGCTATGGCGATAATTTGTTTATTCTGACACAGTTGATGTTATTTCAATAATAAAATAATGAATTAGGTCCGGGTTAAAACTGGTCAAGGTTATTAAAGAATAGCATAATATTTTGCATTTTATGGATATTAAATAATAAATAAAAACTTTGGATATTTTTGGAGGAGACCGAAGAAAAATTTTATAGATTTAAAAGAAAGTGGAAAAAATTTGGAAGGTACATAATTGAAAATTATTAATTGGAAAATAAGATATTAGATCAAGTATAAGAAAGGACCAGTAATTAATTATTCCAAAAATTAGGCCAGATGATAGATAGGCAATATTGAAATTTGGGAAAAACCACACTAAATGAAAGCAAAGGCTATGGGTGAGAATGGAGAAAACAATTCGCCAAACTTTCAGGATTCCTTGCGAGACGGGACATTTTATGGAGTCTCTTCAAACAATTGGTTGGTTGGAGTTAGAAGTGGGAATGGAATGAATATATGCTCAGAAGAACTGTGCCGAAGGAGTAGAGGTTTCATGGAATTCAAGATTACTGGTGTGAATGAATCAGGTGGAATGCAGAGTCCTTGGCGAGGAAAACAAGAAAGAGGAGGACGTTAAGAAAGGGCAACGAAAGAAGCATCGGATATCAAGAGAGTGAGAGGGACAGTTTGACGTTACGCAATGCTTACATGATTTAGGCAAAAAGGCTTTAGTAGATAATCCGTTTAAAAAAATTGCGACCTAGAATAGCCGGCAGAATATAACCGGAGAATATTTTTATGAGAAGATATTTAATCTCAAGTCTATCAGGAGAAAAATATTAATGAGTGTATATCCGGATGGCTTCGGAAGCAATAAACTTGTAACTGTCCCATACCACCACGCCCTTTTTTCCCAAGGGGATTTCACAGATAAAAAAAAGTAAGAATTGGCTGTCTTCATTGCAGAAATTTCATTGAACGGGGAAGAAGTTCCATGGTCATGTGGCTTACTTTTCATTTGGTAGAATAGTAGGATTAAACTTGTGTCGTAATTTGTTTTACATGAAGCGAGTTATTATTTTTATTGTATGTATATCTAATGTATTTTGAATAGAAAATAAATCATTTGATCTTTTCATACAATCACATGGATCTGTTTTACGATCAAAAATGAAGTTGTAGGTTTTTAAAATTCTATTATTTGCCGAAGTCCATCAGGAGAATAAGAATCTTCGTCCCTCACGTAGTTGGTTACATCCCTCTCGATATGTTTTGTGATTAACATTCTATTTACGGACGCAAAGAACGGGACTACATTGGTTTGAGCCTCTCTATTTCAATTTTAATTTCAGACCTCATGGAAGACCATTGTGAGCGACATTAAATTTCTTTTAATCATATTATTTAATCTCAGGGGAAAATAGCGTTCCTTTGTAAAATAAATCGGTGGTCCATTGAAAACGTACGGAAGGCATTGTGGGCGTACGAAGTTAAATGTTTGAAGACCTCTAAGATAAGTAATGATGAATAACGTCATTGGTTATAGGTATAATAATATTTTATGTCCTGAAATATATTCGAAAATGGGGAGATAATTTAATTCCAGTTATCCAGAGACTTCTTCAAACTACCATAGATCATGGACGTAACAAATAATAATTTATCGAAGTTTCAACTAATAGCTACATAAAATGGCTTTGAGCAATACCATTATTTGCCATCGATTTTTTCATTCATAGCAGAGATCAGTAGTCTTTTGTGGAATATATGCAATTACTTTGCCCACTCCCTGTTGGTTCTCAACATTACTTCAGTGATATTAATGCTTTTACTACACATGGATTTCCAAATTCCCCTACATGGCTGTTATTCCGAATCACAGGTGGGCATAACTACTCAGAAAAAAAGATTCTTCTCTTTAGATGACATGCTCGAATAAAATGTACAATCTAGCGCTTTTAAGTAAAAACAAAATATTACGAGTCCTTCGTCTATCTATCACGTATCCTCCTGTCCGACGATATTAAAACTGGCGTAGGTTTATTCCTGAGAAATTTCAAGGCACATACAATCTGACCAATCGAGTTTTCAATGGAAAATTAGGCAACTCTATAAGGCATATTGCTAATTTTTCGAATGAGTCTGGCATGATATCTGAGCATTATGTCAATTCAGATGAATCAAATCTTCATGAAGTATTCCGTCTTTATTTTTTCTGTTGTGTCACCTGGACTCATTTAGGCCATTTTTAATACCTACGATGGAAATGCATTGCTTTGCACCGCTTTTTTTTAGTTTGCTTCCGTTTTTATCTCCATACTTTTCCCTAACCCCATTGCAACAGAAGGACTAGCACGGAAAACGCACATTTTTTTCCTTTTATTTATTTTCCACTGGTACCATTGCTAATTTTCATTAAATGAGTTCACTAATGTTACTAACTTTTTCTTGCTCTTCCTTAGTTTCACACTTTTTGGCAAAATGTCTGCACAAATAATAAAGGGGATATTCGGTTCCAGCAGGTTAAAAAAAGAAGTACTACGGGTATTGGTATCCATATCGGCCGATGTCATCATGATACTGATGTTATCACAAAGGCCTGGTTTGGCGGGACGGATGGAATCCAGATCACGCACGGATTGGGAGAGGAAACTCATTAAAATTCAAGAGTCACGAAGACTGGGGTATTCATAGCTGATGGAGCGCGCGATGTCGTTCTCGAGCTTCTTGGTTCCCGATATTAGTTTACCGCTGCCATGAAAAAAAAACTTGAAGACGAATGCGCGAACCTCTGATTTTTAGGTTCCAAAAAAAAGGTTGTTATTCCTCTATTCACGCTAAATCGACCACACCCGCGTCATACCCTGTATACCAGGAGGTGTGGTATGAGTTCCGGCACAGGCCTGTACCGTTGTGTACTGAATTACACATTTAATTTGATACCTGAACTTATTTTATCAAAATTTAGCGCAAGGGAAATCATAAATTCCCCTATTCATACAATACAAGGAAATTATTGAGCGACGGCATCGTAAACGCCTCAGCAAATGAACACTCGAGAATTAAAAATATTGGAAAATGAGGGCAGACTATAATTGCCTGAGACATTAATACATGCAAAAAACATATAAGCATTGTACTCGTGCGATATTACATACACTCGTTGCAGTTTTTTTCAAAAATTGCCTTCAATAAACGATGACAAAAAAACGAATTCAAACGAAAAATATTTTTTTCAACAATGGCAAAACTAGTAGGTACTCATATTATTTTCAAAACATATGAGCATTGCGCAGGAGAAGGGTTTATTTTTCACAGTTTCCAAAACTGGCTGATGCAAAAACCGTCAGAGATAATAGGTAAAAGATCCCCAACGTTGGCGGGCTGAGGGAAGAAAGCCAAAGATAACCCAGAGGGAGGCAGGAGGGGAATTGTTCGGAGGACTCAAAGCTGGAGGTTGGCTGGTTCCCCGGACTTATTGCCGCCCGAAGCGAGGCAGGGTGACGTCCAACTCTATTTTATGCGTTGCCGTTATATCCTCGCGCCGAGGATATGACGGTCCCCCCGTACCCCCGTAATTTATGCATTGCCATCCAGTTTGTGGAATCTTTTTCGAAGGCGACTGCTGTGGTGGACACTTAAACCCTTAGGGGATGCTTTTGCTGAAGGCCGCAACACGGTCCAAGTTTCCTCAACGACGCTTTCCTTCGAGGCTTAGAATATTACTTCCATTGTGGTCCAGAATAATCTATCCTTTGTGCAAGTTTTTACTTGACAACAACTGGAAATGGGAGTTGGCGGCTTCAGCTCGTGGGAAATATTCAACAAAGGTCATGGATAAGGGCAAAGTAAAATCGTTTCGGCTGACTTCATCTGTTGTACAGACCTTACACCCAAAGAGCAAGTAACAATGACTGAGAGTATCAATAGCAACTTTAAGGTGAATGCATGGTAGAATAAAATGATAGAATCTCGGCCGATACGAAAGAGGAGAAAGGAGCTTCAAACATTATATTTAAAACATCAAAGATTCAAAGCATTAATAACTGTAAAATTCAACTCACTGACAGCTAATTTGGAGCGAGATAAATTATAAACCCAATTTAAAGCCATTGAGTGACTGGGATTAAAATGATATAACTTATTAAAATACGTAATGAGCACCAAATCAGCTTAAGTGAAGCATGGGGAGAAAGTACAGAGATGGCCAAAATTAAGTCAGTTATGAACTAGGAGTAAAAATTTCATGTCAAGAGGAAAAATTGATGGAATGAGGGGAGGAAAAATTAAAAGGGAAGGATGGGGGGAATGAGGGGGTGGGAAAGGGCGAGAGGGGGTTATTCAATAGACGTACGAGGTTAAATTGGCAGGGGAAGGTAGAGGGAGGAACATTCTCGCAGGGAGACTGGAGCGTTTAGCTACGGATTTATTTATTAAATGAATTTTCTTTTTCATTCGAAGAGAAGTAAGGTCGAAGGTGAGTTCAGTGTGAGGTAGTGGGGAAATTCGTCTCAGCGCCCCCTCCCCCAAATATATCAAACTTCTATCCCGAAAGAACCTTGGGTAAAATATCGTAAAAAAAGGAATAAAAAAATTGATCCACGGTCTTTCCTTCAAACACGACGGGGAGGAGGAGGCGGCAGGTGGAGTTTTAAAAATGGAATGGCTTGCAAGTTATGTCACTGATGAAGGAGAATTATGCGAACCACTTCGGATTTTATTATTTTTTGGATTCAACGGTAAAAAGAAATGGTCGGCTCCTGTTCGACCAAATCTACTTAACGGATTGCCTTGGTTCAGTGATTTTTCATTTAGACGATGCATATAATCTGAAGGATAAATGTTAAAATAAATTTGCATGAACAGCAACATTTGAAAACTATAAACTCCCTCGGGCTGTTTCCGCTTGAAATATTTTGCTTCAATTAAATGTTGGTCACGGATCTCAAAAAAACACTGCAAAGGTTAGCTGCTAATTGCTTCATTCGGATTAAATTTATATTCTTCTCGCAGAAATAAACGAATTTCCATGAATAAAAATACTGAAGCCCTTGGATAAACTTCGGGTAAAATACTCCAAATTTAAACGTCCTCAATAGCGCTCCCATTAGGATAACAAAATACCACATGGGGAAATTATAAGAGCCATCGAAGATGACATATATGGATTTCTAAATTTGGCAATCAGTTATCTATCCATTTCCGCACAATAACCTCAATCTCTATTCTTTGAGGGACGAACAATGTTTTGTGCTATTTACTTATTTAATGAAAACTGATATGAAACTCCACTGCCATGAACTAAAATTTCTCCTTTCTTTCCCCCGAGCATATTTCAACCATAAAAAAACACGGCCGTCATCTCTCTCCCGCGAGTATTCAATCCCAATCTATTCAGCATCAAATTCCATTAGAAATCTCCATCAGGATATGATAAACGGCGAAGAAAATAACATTTACGAAAATTTCCCATCTCTTCAACTTCCCCCCTTTCCCTGAAAGCGAAACGGTTTCCATCGCGCCAGGAGTTCCAGAGTCCGAACTCGGAACGGTTTTCCTTTCCGTCGGGATGGAATTTGCCATGCCTGCTCCACTCTCCGCATCGAGAAGAAGTTTGAGAGGAATTCTAAGTCCGATGCAGATACGCGGCTCGTGCTGGCGGAAGGGCGGACGGAGGATGATGGAGGAGCCCAAGCCCCCACTCGGGCCGAAATGGAGAATGGCGCCTAATTGAGAACTGGCGCACGCATGGGAAAACGTGGTTCTGACGTTTGGCTTAACTTGGTGAAAACGTTTCCTCCCCAAAATTACTAACTCGAGCGAACAGTTCACCTTATTGAAATTGAAGGAGGGGAAAACGCTTAATGGCAACGAGTTTCACTTCTGACGCCAAGGGAATAATATTAAGAAGTCACACGATATCGGGAGAGCGTATAATTAGACCTCCCGGATTATGTACTGAGAGGAATAGACTCTTGCGCTGGTAGCTGTGATTAACCCTTCTTCCTCCGATAAATTCGTGATCGTAACAATAGCAAGGTTGAACAAAACTTTTGAAGACATGCAATACTTAGTTGACATCATCGTTTCCTTTTACAAGAACTTCATAGGACACGATACATTTACCACAGGTGATGTAATGTAAGACAAGTTATGGCTTGAAGGAATCACCAATAATTGGCATTTTCCCCTTTTCAAGAAACGAGATGAAAATCTGATACCTGAAGACGTTACGAGGAAAAAATATAGGAGTATAATCGTAAATTTAGTTATCCACCGATCCAACCCAGTATTTCAGCATTTATCGGATCATGAAGCACTGAAGGGCAATAATAGAGATTAGTTAGCAAAAAACTCAAAACATTG
>LYUA01003669.1:30536-44219 GCA_002093875.1 Calopteryx splendens
TTTGAAAAAAATATGCTTAAAACATGTTTGAAACAAATTGTGCTACTAGGGTCTGCTTTCGAAATCAGGCTTCCGTGTTAATTAAGAATTTATTGGCTCTTGAATATTTAGTATATATCGTTATCGTGGTTCAAATCATCCATCGAAAGAGTTACTCTTTATTCGCGGTTAATGTCATCATGATTTTTTTAATTCCACTCTCATTATTGTTAATTGCAGTACTGGGTTTTCATGCGTAATGCCACAAGAGGGTATAGGTACTGCCAAGCATGTGCGATTCCATAAAAGCGATACATATGTGAAAAAATTCACAGTAGAATCATCATCAACCTGTGTAAAGGGACGCCTTTGTGCTTTGTGATTGGCTATAGCACTTAGCCGGAAATCGAGGAATCCGGAATCGTGTCTTGGTTCAGGCCAATGATTTTTGCATAGTGAATTTTTTCACATATGCTTATGCAACAGTGGGTGACTCCGCTTAATGTTACTGTAAGTTTCTTTCCAAAAAGGGGAACTGTCTAGAAATATTTCGATGATTATAATGTGAGCAAGAATTACCGTCTACCGTCTAAAATATAACCGTCTACCCACAAAAAACTCAATTAGTCATTCCTCCATTAAAATTATCTACTGTAAAGTATGGACAAAATGTCTCTTTTTGACACTCACTATGGAAATGGACACTTCGAAGAAAAAGCCCAAATTGGTTCCATTAAAAGTATGACTTGGGATGAATTTATTCAAGCTACTGACAATGGACATATATAGGAGAAATGGTGGAGTACCCAATGATTATTAATATTTTACAAAACAAATCCTTTATTAGTCTATAATTTCTTTATATAATAAAATACGAATTTTGTGTGTTATAGGGTTCCCACAGTTCATTTCGGGAAAATTCATATCCTGGCCACAAAATATCTATTCCCGAGAAAGGATTCAGACCTTCTATCTTCTTTTGAGTCGTATCTAACCGCGGTACTGACCACATATACATAAGAACATTTATTAGGCATAAACAAAAGGAAATTTTGGGTTCCAATTTCTGACGATATTAAACCAAAAATATGGATCTACAATATTCCCTCTTGTCAGCATTAAACTCAAACTATTAGTATTTTTATATTAGGTTTAAACTTTCATGTAATTTATGTTCTTCCAATGGCCCCCAGCCCAGATTTTCCATTATTAAAGTGAGTCTTTCTGCTCCTTCATAACGATTTTTAACGAAACGGGCAGCTTTACTTTTTCGTATATACCTAAGACGGGATTAGAATCAGTGAAAGTTTGGTTGTGAGGCAAAGTCGTCTACAGCCTCATAATCAACACGGCGTTCTACGGTTATTACCACGGTAATTTTCAGATCTCAATTTAGGGTTAAATGAAAGAAGGGACCTTATGGTCTCAATTTCGCCCGAATAAAGACGTATATCTATCTATCTACCTATCTATTTATGCCTCTCGACCAAATAGATTTAGAATGACGCACACAAAATAGGGTGTTTTGTTCGTAATTTTTTATATGTAGATGCTAACGCACTTAAGGTGGGGTTTCACTGGCGCGTCCAGCATGCGTATACGTCCTGACGCAAGGCTGATTGAACTGACACTTGCGTCTCGCCGCGCGGTCACATTTATAGTCCTAAGATTGCAAGCCATTCTGTGAAGTAAGAATCAACCTTCCAGCAGCACTCCACCTGTCTTTGCGCCTACGTCCGGACTACTATCGAATCGGAAGAGACTCGGGAAGTCGTCTAAGTATACGCAATGACGGCCCTTGAGTCTCTTCTCAGCGTCTGGACGCAGACGCGGGACGCACCAGTGAGATCCACCTTTAGACGGATGGATGTAGGGTTTGGACGCAATCATGCGGTAATTTCCGCTTCGACCGTATGATGCACCAGAAGAAGGCCTGTACTTCAACGCCGGTTCCCATGGAGGGAGAAGATATTTGAATTCCATGCGCATCGTGATACTCGGTGGATTGCTGCTTCTTTTCTCTGACTCACCTGAGTCACTGCGGTCGTCATGAGAGTTTACTGTATTTTCCACCCCTGTCTAATGCAATTCTACGACTCTCTTCTTCCTCACTCACAGTAATCAACCCAAAGGTCGAAGATTCTAAGTTTTTGGATCATCATAAGTTATGGCATATCACGTCTAAATAATTGAAAATTAATAAGTATTGATTTAAATTTTCATTTACGCGGCTAATTCACAGCATTGCTCATGTTCCTAAGAATTCTAATACATTTAGTAAAATACGGAAAGGTATCTCAGAATCACAAATGTACACGAAATGATAAAACTGTGTCAACCACTACACAATTCACAACGCACAAATGTTGACTTACGTGGTCCATAATAAAAAATATGACGGGGGATAGAAGCTTCAGAAAAATATTAGAATCCATAGAAATGCGGCGATATAGAAGGAATACGGAAATAAAATGTATAGAAGAATAAATGAATACGTTCTTCGAAACGTGAGCAAAGAGAAGAAACCTTCGTGGGGCACATTGAAGAGAATAAAGAAAAACCAGGAGTACACATCCTAAGGCACGATAGTTTTTCGAATACCATTGAAGGGAAGGAATTACAAAGAATGGCCTAGGATTATTTACGACATGCAGGCAATGGAAGACTCCAGCACAAGGAACTATGAAGGAATGAAGAGATTAGCAGGGGAAGGATAGCACGGAGAGCTGGTACAATCCAAACTTTGGATTGATCCTATTATGATGAGAAATTTTTGGTTGGCATTAATGATTGGATTAAAAAAATATATCATTAAACCACAGTAAAAAACCATAAGGTTGGTTCCTGAGGTTGAGGGTAGAACTTACATCGTACAAACTCCATGGCGCGTAAAATTCTCAAGTCAGAGTAAGAGGTCAGTTACATTCAAAAGATTTACCTGCCATTTATGGGAGCTCCAAAATTCTAAGCGGTGGTGGGGGAGGGGGGATGGCCCCTTTTTACTCCCTCTCCCGGAGCACATGCATGAACATATAAATGTATGAATCATTAGGAGATCATCAAGTGATTTCAGCATTCACTCACGTTCAGCCAGAGACGACATCAACCACCGGGTCACACCTTAAGGTTTTCAGCCATAGGTAGGCAAAACACCTCACACGAGCTCGCCGCACTCTCTGCGTCGTTTGGACATTACCTCCGTGGTGATGGACGAGGCGGTGTCCGTCCCTCGCGTCGGTGAGGCAGACTCGGGCGAATGGAGAGGGGACGTCTCCGGGAAGGGACGCGAAGGGGGGCTTAAAGGGAGCAAAGGCGTTGGGACCCTGATGCGACAAGTGGACACCGTCACTCGGCCGTGTTCATCTCGTCGGTGGCCCGGGCGACTACACACTGCTCACGCTTTCGGGGGCGAGGTTAGTGGGACGGAGCCCGAGGACCGAAACAATGGCAGCGCGGATTGCACAGCCTTTATTTTTTCTCACCGCATGGATGAGCGAATGTGCTTCCGTTGCGTCACGCGCCTCATTTTTTTTTTGCACAAGCCGATGGTATACGGGAACGATCCGCGGAACTTCGCCCCTGTGTGAAACACGACGAGCGTTTCAATCGCCCCAAAGGCGCAATCGCAGCAAAGCACCCCAAAGGCAAGGCAGCAATTGCGTTTCAATCGTGTATCGTAGGATTTCGGAATGATTCAAACATACTTTGAGGTAGCTTTCGAGTGTGGCTGAGCGAACGTGGATCATTCTCGAAGTTTCACACAATGAGCATCTTCAGGGGCGATGTCGCTCTCGCGCATCATTCACCACATTCAAGGGTCGCCTTAGTAACGCATTTAGACATTGCATTTTTTTCAGACTAGGCCTATGCTTTTTTATCATTGACCGCATTGGAAGATGTATCCTTCCGTTTGACTTGCCTACGCGGAATCACGGTAGATGGCGAACGCAGGTGCGTTTTATGGCTTTATTCAGTTCATATTTAATGCGCATGATTTTGCAGAAGTGATTTCTAGAAACTTGTGATTTATAATTTAAAAATGAATCACCAAATCGTACAGTCCACAATTTTATTTTGAAACATTACTTGTTTCAACGACTTACGTCATTCTTTAGTGACTGCCCACGTATTTCATTTCAAAATAATAATAGCAGTTTCCAGTTCGTTCTGGTTCCTTTTTAAACCTATACCCATTACCCCAAGTTCACGTTCTGCTTTGTTTACAAATAATATGTATTCTTCAGCTTCTCACCTCAACACATACCTCAGATCGAACTCCAGACCTCGTCCCTCGCATCAAACCAAGTAGAAAAATTGATAATCACTTTTGACCTTGCGTTACCTGTCTGGTCTATCTTTGGATTCATCTGTGAATACGCTAATGTGTTGCAATCCCACGATGGGTGAGTGGCGCTAGTTCTCGTTTCAAAATTCCATTCATTAGCAGTCTACCTTTTGTAAGGGTTAAAACTCACCATTGTGGGAAAGCACAAATAAAAGGATAAAAATCTGTGTTCTCAATGAATGGGTTACTCTTTATCCTGCATATTTGTCACAGGCCTTTTCCCACCCCAGCACATTTATCACATGCTCTTTTTTTAGGCATGGTGATGGAGTTATGGAATTCTCCCTACTCCCATATAACATTTGCCTCGGGCGTTTTGGATTCGACCAGTTTCAGGATTTCACCATTCGGTTGTTAGGGTCTTAAAACGCTTGCACAAGTTTCAAAGTCATATTGAATTCCTAAAACAAAAGATTTTCGGGAAGCAGATGTCAATAGCAACCCGTCAGGCAGTATACTCAATAGCTTCGTCATGCCATTGACGATGCGTTTAACTTATAAAAAATCTGAGTAACTCCCATAAACTTTTATTGATATTTTCCTCTCATTCTGTGAATGTTACAATAAACTTTTCCAGTTTCAAATTACAGTACATTATTGGTAAAATTTAAAAATCCATGTCAATGAAGAATGTAGGTGATGGCGATTAGTTTTGTTTTTTTTTCGAAACACAAGGTCCCACCGCTAACAATGGGAGGGCTTACCATTTCACTTTCAAGTCTGGAGATCGTCACGCTTCTTTTACGCGCGTGCTACGCTTAAAAAGCTTTTAATACGCCACGACCATGAGAATGGAACTACGATTTATGAAAAAAACTGACAATTCTCAAACGGATCCTTCCTCGCTGAAATGCATACTCATGCCCAAAGACCTAAGGTCAAATCTCAATAATGATTTTACTTTCTGTTGAAAGAGAGAGAGAGAGAGAGATAATTAAGATAAAACGTTTTTTTCACCTGTATCTAAATTATAAAAAGAGACATTTATGCTACCCTAAAATTTCCCTCAGTATTTCCCAACTAAAAAGAAGACATAAAAGATGCATACCTAAACGTATATTAGCTATAGTAATCGTGGCATAATGGCACGAAAGCAGTTTCCATATTATTTTCCGATGATATTATGCTTGTGCAAAAATTTATTCATTGGTGGCATCATTTCTTATTATATAACGCACACTAGAAAATCAATAATCGTCGGATGTATTTTTCAGACGGAATTGTCATAGTCAATATAATTTCAAAATGGAATATCCGAATCGCTAGAGCCACAACGTCAATGCCAAAATTACCACAGTGCGAGGTAGCGGGACTAAAAAAATCGAAGTAATTTATTTGCACTATATTCTCTTGCTCCATGAAGTTAGTACGGTATTTTCTTGGCAATATGCAACAGTTCCATTGAAGTAAGCATGGGAAGTGTCCTTTGCTAGGTCGAAAAACACGTCATTTTTTCCGAAATCTCTTTAGTGATCTCTTAGCAATCTCTTAGATCTTAGTGATCTCTTAGATCTCTTAGTGATCAAAAGTTGGAGCTTGTCTATCAAACTAACGATTACGAAATTCTAGATTAAATGGTCAACGAATTACTTTGCTCACGCGGCGCCATAGCTCGATGGTGTGAATTAGTCTGAAAAATCGAAATTTTTTGACTTTTCGGCGCGATCAATTGCAATAGACGCCGAAAATATTGCTGAAAGCAACGTTCCAATGGAAGTTGAATGTGTCGAATTCCATTCGGGTCATCAATACTAAATATTCCTGTCCTACACTCAATCTTATTGATAAAAGATTGTTTTTATTTAAAAAAATCAAATCGCGTTTTATCACAGTATTTCGCTCATTTACTTACAAAATGAATTAATTACCAGGACTCATGCATAGAACATGCATGCAGTTCCAATCGACCAAATATTAAGCTGCGCCTTTTCGGTTCTCTAATATTTACGCAACGATTTTCTAAAATTTTCGATGAGAATATTTAGACCTATTTCAGGGGGAAAAAATGACTGGACTGAAACATAAAACAGACTAAGAATTTCAGGAACAGAGTTTTTTTAAAAATATAGGCTGGAAATTCTTGCTGACCGGACTAATAAATCCTTCAGCTAAGTGCTGAGTGGTTGCTCGTGGAAGTTGAGTGAACATATTTCCTATAGAGGTATTGTAAATGTTTCCTCTAGTATTCTGAGAACACCATCTTTCGCTCCCAAAATCCGGGTTTTTATATCACATTTGGAAACTAAATGAAGCGAATAAAAATTGAAATATTTGTTAAAATTCTATTTTAGAATTTTTAATACTTGCACCCGCGATGAGGAAGGTTTTTTCCGGTGATATGTTGACTTCAATTTTAATGCTGTGTGAAGGGTGTTGGTGCGTTTCACTACTTGAGAAAATGTACTGTGTACCTGTGTATCAACTTAAAAACAAGCCAAAGTGGACGCTGAGTTCCAATCTACCGTTTCCCTTCTACGCACAACACCATCTGCCCTTGCTCTCGCATTTAGTGATAGCAAAAATAAATGGGGTGATGTTTATGGCCTGCTTGAATATTGTTTTTAAAGTGACACCAACACGTGAATGGCCGCCCCACTGGGGTCAGACGCATTTGCAGCCACCACACTGAGAAACAGACGCTGCGAGGACTACCTTTCTTCTGCCTCCTACTTACCCTTCGACCCATCATGGTTATAACTCTTCCATGGGCAATTTTCATCTTCCCGCCAGCACTGTTCTAGGGGTCATCAGAACACCCTTGCCCTCCCGCCACGCCAAGAGTGTAGACCATGCGGAGAGTTTGTGGCATTAGTTAAGTTGTTTTAAAACTGTTTTCGGTGGTTACTTAAGCATATTTATTTTATGGAATATATTTCAACTAAATCTCTTCAATACCTGGTGTGTTGGTCAGCGATAAAAATGAATACAAAAAACACTGAAAAATGAGCAGAAAATACTGATAATACCAAAATTGACTATTAAATGTTTTAATTATGAAGGGATATTTTTAAATGGGAGAAAGAATTCATTTTAAGAAGAAAATTGACCAAATATTAAGCTGCGCCTTTTCGGTTCTCTAATATTTGTGGTACCCTGTACTTATCTTATTGTTATCTATTTATGAAAATAAGGCATCATCATACAATAAAGGAAATATCTTCGTCGGAACAAATTTGTGTCGAGATTCGGGCATCTTAGGTCAAGTACAGCAATACCTATCCAAAATAAATTATTGGGCATCACTACGCGTCGACGTTAAACACCAAGCGAGGACTCGAAATTCCGCACCGCCTCTCAGCGAACGAG
The DNA here is from genome assembly GCA_002093875.1 of Calopteryx splendens. NCBI lineage: Eukaryota > Metazoa > Arthropoda > Insecta > Odonata > Calopterygidae > Calopteryx > Calopteryx splendens. The sequence goes on from LYUA01003669.1 coordinate 38,167, forward strand.
CGAATGGCGCCGGGGGCTAGTTGAGAATGATACGTCCGCTGGGACGCCGCGTATTCTCCCGGGCGACTTTCCGAAAGGTCTCGCGGTAAACAAAGGGCACCCCGCGCAGTCCCTTCCTCCTGCAGGGCGCGCCTTCCCGTGGAATTCTCCTCGCCTCCGCTACCGCCGCCCGAGTTGGCCCAGGAAGGGAACGGGCTCGCGCGCTGGGGGGCCGACTCCGCGGTTAGCCGTCGGCTGGTGGGAGTCAAGATGCTTATCGTCCTTTATGGGGGTCACATGCTGATTCAGGGAGTGAGGGGGGGGCGGAGAGGCGGAGGTGAGTGAGTGACTGAGAGGTGGGAGAATGGGGCGGAGGTGGGGGAGAGGGGGGTAACGGAGGCGAGGGGCTTATTTCCCCCAGGCGGCCGAAAGTCTTTCCGCCGATGACGTCAAAGAGGGTCGCACGCAATTTTTGCAAGCGCCGATAAAGGGTAAGCCCACATGATTCTCTGATAGCCGCACGCGCCCCTCATAAGTGCCGTTAAACTTTCCCCGGCGACATGATGGCGTGGGGCGAAATTATATATCCATCATTGATCGCGGTCAACGCTCTTCCGCGCGATATGTGGAAGACGGAATTCTTTTCCCTCGAACACCGACTGTACCGGTTTTCATAACTAACTTGGCTATTTTTGTCAGGGTTTTAATATCTAAGGCAGGAGTGTCAAACTAGATTCTTTTCGAGGATATCAGATGAACGGCGACCCTATAGCACGGTCATTTTTTCCCTTCCCTTGTTCTCCATACATCATCCATCACCGTCCAAGATAATCCCGGGGTAGGGACTATGAGAAAACGGCTAGCTTGTGGAGAATCCTCTCAAAGGTGTGTTCGAATATTTACACAAACTACAGGGGTCAAAAATTCAAATGACGAAAGAAATGTTTTGTCGATGTCCGTGGGCCTCATGTGTCCCACACAATAGGATGGTAGACGAATACTAATTTTATGTGCGACTTATTTTAAGGACTTTCTTAGTATTCTATTCATATTAGCGTCGAACGTGTATACGAGGACAGAGGGAGACTGGAGGCTGCTACCAGTCTTTTCTTCTGTGAAATGTAAGCATTTATGTAAGAAGAGATAAAATCTGGGATTTGCCCCGTGGGCAGCGAGTGTGAGAATCCTGGAATGAAGGGCTATGCCAGTAACCAATTTGTTTTTTTTTGGCTTTTTTAACATTCATGACATTCACATTTTGCCCTACCTTGTCTTCACGAGCGATACTATCTCTTTTTCAAATGTCGCATAAGGCTGGCCATATCTCTCGTATTATTTAGTACCTTCCCAGATTTTGTTCCCAAGTGAGGCAGCAAGCAAAGGTTTCTGACCCCAGTGGGGTGTTCATTTCAGTGATGATGTCTCTTTAACAACACTGTTGAGGACGGAAACGAGAATCCAACTCAATTATTTTTACCAATTTATTAATATGCACGGTAACAAACGGATGATGAATCCGGGAGACTACGGGACTCAGGATACTGGCACGAATGTTGCGCTCGGCATCGGGGGGAGGCATGGCCTCCGCGGTCGTCATCACACGAAATTATGGCACAATGGAGCTGACAGTAGTGGAAAAGTAGACTTACAAGGAGACAGAAACTATTAGAAGAGGGACATGGAGCTGTAGGACGATGTTGCTGGTGCTACGCATTTTCGGAGGAATTTTTCTGAGTGGCATAGGAAGGGCTTGAGCTGGGATTGAATGTTTGAGGGGATTTATGATGGTTAATTCAGTACAGACAGTAGATGATCAAGACATTTTTAGATAAAAAGCATAGGGATTGCAATTAGTGGTGAGTATTTTATAGAAGCAACGTGAGAAGTATGAGATGAAGATTATAAATGAATGTTTTTAAAAAACTATAATGAATGCTTGAAAATTAAAAATTACAATGGAAAAATATATAATGAATTAATAATGAAAAGTGAATGAATTAATTTTGAAAAATGAATGATTATTGAAAAAATAATGACAAATAAATGAATTAATGAAGCAATAATGATAAAAAAGAATAATTAAGGAATTAATAATGAAAAAATATTTAGAAAAATAAATGAATTGATTAATTAATAAGTAAAATCAATTATAATGAAAAAAATATAATGAATGCATCAGAGAAGTCAAAGTGGCAAATTCAGTTAGAATTGTTTATGATCAAGAAATCATAAGGCTGAAAGCCAAAGGATTGCATTATTGGATAGTGTTTTACAGGAGCCACGTGAGAAGTATGGGAATACAATTAACAACAAGAAAACAAAATTAATAGGATTCTTATACAGTAGGAAGGCTAAGTTCAACATTGAAAAAGGAAGATATAAACTATATCAAGGGGAACAGTTCACGCATTCGGTCAGTAGTTTGGAGGATAATGGACCTAGTAATTATAACATTGGGAGGACAATACCGTTGACGAAAGAAGCATTCTTTTTCAAAAAATCAAGTTAGAGCCGTAATTGAAGCAGAGGTAAGGCGCATGGAAAGTAGATAGATGGAACGTGGCGCTGTGTGGACCCGAAAACTGGTTTTTGAGGCAATGTGACAAGTGCAGGTTAGAGACTTTTGAGATGTAGATATGGAGAACAAATGAGAAAATAAGCTGACACAGAAGGAATATTTACGATGAAGTTAGAAAAATGGTGGGTGAAGATAGGATTTTTCTTGTTGAAATCCCAAGACAGAGAAAGTGGTTGGAGAAATTATTGGGAGGCAACGGGAAGTTCTAGGCCCTAATAGAAGGGAGAATGATACGTAAACTGGGAGGAGTAGGCATATAAGGGAATAGGCTTTTTAGGTAGCATGAAGGCAGGTAAAATGTAATAGGAACTGAAGAAAGCAATAGTGTAGAGCAAACGAGATGAAATTCACGGAATAAGTACACTGGATAATACGTACTGGCTGTGTGCCTACAGTCCAAAACTTATCTTTAATAGATAAATTATTCTTAATGATGGTTGAGAAACGGCAAGGATAATGGTCATAGAAAGTGACTCAATGTATGACTAGAATTGATCATATGTCAGCAAGTTGCACTCAGAATTTTAAATTTTTATAACTCTAGGCATAATACATGATGCCTTTTGCATAAATATATTTAAAAAGTATATTTTTTATTTTGGCATAAATATACCGGAACTTTTTAAAAATCGAAGAAATTCTCACAATCTCGGAATCCACTGAGAATATTGTGCGTGAGAAAATATGGTTTCCGTGAGTAGTAATAAAAGAGAGATTGCTTTCATTAAAATAGACCCTGATTCCGCCTCACATTAACTGATTACGACTGCCGATGTCCCTTTATTCTTTCTCCTTTATATATTTTTTGCGCTAGGCAAAATACATACTCATTCCTTAGCGTTCACCGTTTCCAGTGGAAAACCTTGGAAAACAAATATGCACTCATCAGTAGCCATATTTGCTGGCAGGGTTATTCGGGAGGGTAATACACCAGCATGAAAACCTTAAGGTCGCGTGTTCGAGTACTGCCTCTGGAACTGGTGCAATGTAAAACCTGGTGGCAAACCAGGGGTAAACGGACCACCGAAAGAGTCCTGTGAGCAAACAAAAAGTCCGAAAGCAAAATATTTAGCAATTTAGTACAATATGGTTCAGCAAATGAGGTATGCTCTTAAGTACGTAGTGATGGACTAAACAAGTGATCGACGGACCCCGAGGCAAAAAGTTTTACCTGTCTCCCTAAAAGGTTGACCTAATTAAAATAGTTAAACGAGAGAATAAAGATTTACTTGGTTACTTTTTTCACTTTACTAGATTGGTTTTCATCATTATTATTTTTAACAATTGCTCGAGAATTTGGTTGCTCGTAAGTAAAGGGGTTAAATGGTTGCTCATAAGTAAAGTTAAGTGACGTGGCAGATGATAATGTTTTAAACTTACCGGAATGCAGACCGTATCTCGATCGCACATTTCTATTATAACGTGAGGCGTCCCAAGAAATGGACGGAAACTACACATTTCCCAGTTCAAGAAGAAGCATAGATAATCTATGTGATGTCGTACACCCTTGTAAGTGCGTATGGCTGACCCCAGGTTATGTCAGCGGGAAGAAGTGCCAACTCAAATTTCTCTGAAGCGTATCCCTAAACACTAGAGAGTTTTTTGAGAGAGCGTAATCTCTAAATACTAAAGACCATTCATGGTTATATTGCCTACGAAGTGATGTTCCTATTTATTATAAAAAATCAGATTTTATGATTCTTGAAATTAGGTGGCCTTTGGTCTAGAACGGGATACTGGGATATCTTTCTGATGGACATAAAGATATGACCGGTGGCCATAATTAACTTATTTATTGGTCGAGACGATTTGGGTCAAAATGCCCAACATCTGAATATTTCGATAATTGGAGATATTTATGGAACAGAGGTATATTATACAGGTATACTAATCATCAGAAATATATATTCAATCTTATCTCAATTGGTTAATCCTGAATTTGTAGAGTAGGTACATATTCGATCTTCTTGACCCTGAGTGAATAAAACGTCGAAGAAGCTCACTGGTTTTGATTTACTGATAAAAACGGTCCATGTGGTTAATTAATCCGAAAGAATTCCTAAATCCTAAGAAAATATTGTTTTCTTGAAATAGGAAAATTTTAGGTATATTTAGAATCTAAATCTGCATTGTAAGCGAGGTAAATTACTATGGTGTCGCTCAGGTGGTACAATTATACGCCCTTTTAACATGGTTACCCAATTGCCATTGCTAAGTTATTTAATGTAAATAACGTAAATAAATAAAACCGCGTAAATAAAACCATTTGGGCATTCCATATATGTTCCACGTAAGCATATTTAAATAAAGGTTTCTCGCTCTCCCTTTTGATTTAATTTGAAAGTAGGTTATGATTTAGAGATTGAATGACATTAGTAGCATGAATTTATCACTCACATATTGAGGATTTTCCTACAAGTTCGTTACCTACAAGGCAACAAGCGATTTAATTTTTGCAATTCACGACTGATTGCCACTGACCCTAGTAAAGAATTCTCTTCTAAGGACTACTGCCAGATATGCGTAATCTGAAGAAGTCCAAGAAGTGTAAAAAGAAGTTCACTTGTCCCTTAAATTCTGAAACAAATTAGGAAAGCATTCTAACCGAAGTAGGTTTTTTTGGGAATATTTGAATATGCCGTTTTTCCAATGCAGACGATATTGGAGTGAATGTCCATGTCCAATCTAACAAAATCTTTACGGTATTTTTGGCACTATATTTAAAGTTCCAATGCTAATTTAAGCCGTGGAGTTAAAACAATGTATGTGATATTGGACAGGAGTTTATATGTCGACATAATCGTATACATACCTTTACTTTAGAGAAAGCTCTTACCTGTTATATACTCTATACTAGTTGACATTTTTAGTTTAAAACCATCCAAGATTTCGCTTATCTCCGTAATTCTCTTGATGAACACAAAATATATGGGATGTTTGCCTTAAAAGACGGGTTTTGAGAATATAGTAATGCAAAAAAATCGGAAAATTTACATAATTTAATTAAAAAAAAACAATGCAAATGAATGCCAAATGAGGAAAATGAGTTTCATTGAAATTAAAATTTTTCCACCTTGTTCTCGATTATAGCCTTATTTATTATTCCAAAAGCGACGGATTATTTTATAACGGACCCATTACTAGCATTGGGGCGGTGAATGGGAAAACATGACCTTCATGTAACAGGCCATGTTTCCCTCTTTAACGAGCACCTTTGAAACAAAAAACAGGAAGTGGCAATGAGCGGTCCGTGCTCCCCGACTCTAAACTCTCTTAAGGCTGATCATCATTATCCACTCCCTCACTTAAACCGTGCGCCACGAAAACGAGTAACTGTGAGCGAAGGAGAAGCAGATTCATGCCAACATCATCCCCGGATGGCTGGGTAACGTTGCCCCTTCCGCCCGATTTTACGGGGAAAGAGCGTGAGTCCGCTTCCGTGCGTGGAATCCTCTCGAGCACCCGCGGACATTTCTCGACTGCGTGAATAGGGTGG
>LYUA01003669.1:51773-62239 GCA_002093875.1 Calopteryx splendens
TATATATATAACTAGGGCCCCCTATCCTGGTTTCCTCTGTAAAAATCTACATATTTCTGAATAGCTCATGCAAAAAATTTATTCCAGGCATATGTGAGGTGTATTATTATTAGGTTTACGAAACTGAGGCCATATCGTAGGCTGTTGACCATATTTATTTGCCTGTCGGAAATCTTCAGAATCCATTTGCCACGCATTATTATTTCAGTAGAAACTGGCACCAACACTATATCATAGTATGCTTGAATCAGCGAACTGGCTCCTGTAACCATTTATCACATTTTCTGAACAAATTAAAGGTCATATGCAATTATAAATGAGGATGGATGATAATTAATGCCTGCCAGTTTTCAAAGAATAACCGTCATTTTTTTCTGGAAGATTCATACTTTGAGTTAATCAGTAACTGATGACGGAGAGTATTAGTTACACTATCACTCTCTGCGGCAATCAATACTTGTTTCCAAAGCGTTAGCTTCTTATCATTGAAACGAAAGTGGAAAGTCCTTTTTTTAGTCGCGCAATGTCTCAGAGAAGATAATATAGAATAGATTTTCACCAAACATGGTAGGCGCAGCCATGCGCCGTAAGTAATTAGGGTGAACAAAAAACGGTGCTAAAAATCAATTCTTTTTCTAATGAAAAAATATTCTCATAGTCTCGGATGTCCAGTGAGGTAATTTTGCCATCGATGAGACGCCAGCTCAAGCGTATTTGAACTTGAACTACGTATGATCTCTGTGACATGAAGGCTCTAAAAAGTTTTTGGAAATTCAGGAAAAATGTGTAAAATTTGGACAATTAAATTGCAATTTTGTCCTGAGAAAACGCTGATAGATGGACATGGAAAATTTGTCACCAATAGCTATAAAATATGTTCAGCATCCTAAAAATAACAAATGAGGAATTTGTTGCAGAACTGGAACTGTTATATAAAACCCTCGGCTAAGGACTCCCACCACCACTTTGCAGTCCCATTGCACGGTAACAACTCTAACATTCAAAGGTAATGAAAAATATAGTAATCATTGCGTATGAACGGATTTCCACATTTTTTTAACGATATCCGATCCCAACATTTTGAGTTATAATAAAAATGTAACGCCAAATACGAGCGAGTGAAAAGTATTCGAATATCTATTGTCACGGGAGAAATATAAACAATGACTATGCATTTAATTGATGGTGTTTTTCATAACTGAAATGCAATTGAAACATGTTTGAGAAAAAGACTTCGTCGCATTCTGCATAAGACTACTATTAAAGACAGTGGCCTGATGCTGCTGCTAATCTATGAAACCAAAGTCGTAGTGCTCCAATAAAAATCTTATGTAGAATACGACTATGTTATTGATGTGACTTAACATTAATTTTCAACCTAATTATGAATCCAATTTTATTTTTCACCTGTATTTCCATGTAGGTCATTCATCTAGTGGAGAAGGAAATAAGAAAAATCGCGTGAACAAACTTTTCCGGAACATTTCCGTGAAACTTGACCGAGATAGATCAATCTCACTCGAGTTTATATCGATTAGTTGATGATATTTTCCATCGTCTACGGATAAGGTTTTCATTTAAACTAAAATGTCAACCAACTCAGCAATAAAAACCATTGAATGTATCCTGGAATTCACTGTAAATGAACGATATTTTTTTTTCTTCCCTAGAAAATTGCACTGATCGAAACGGATATTCCGCTCGGTCTCAATTGACTGCAACTGGAAACCGAGTCTAGTTTTAGCGCGCAAAAATTAACATTAACAGTCTAAGTTTACATATACCATGCAGCATTTCATTCCACGTCTTATAAATGTGTAGTCTATGTGTACCCTGAAAGTTACCCAAGGTTGTATGGCGGTGGTGCAAGCATTTTTATAAATGATTGGGAAAATGGGAGAGGCTTTAATGGGATTAAAATAAGAGTGGATTTAAGCTGTTACCATGCGCATTGTCCACATGAGAAGTTACTAAATATTTAAAGTTTGGCATCTCTTTCTCTTATTATGTTTTCCTAGAGAGAGCGGCAACTGTTGAACTACAATGATTGGCAGCGGGAGTGAAGTCACCTTCGCTTTCCGTATCATCAAGAATTTTGCTAACTCCCAAATCGAGTTTCTTGATGAATTTTATCTTGGAAGTATTTAAATAAGTAGGAAACTCTACGTTAAACCTTCTCGGATTTGCTAACATCAGGGGTATTATCATCGTGGAAATAGATCGCCAAAAATAATCATAATTGATAAATGTGTTGACTCCAAATTATGAACCTACCTCTTCGTCTTCAATATTAAATAATTAAAAAAATCGAATTTAGTTCCAATGTCCTGATAGCGGATGTTATATCCATTCAAATGAGAAAGGTATTTTTTACCAGATCAATTGGAACATTTAAATTTGCAAAAGTTTCAAGTTTTTATGTTTGTAACCGGGGACAGAAATTTAACACATAAATACAGTTCGACTTTTTGTCCATTGTTATTCATGGCTTATAAATATTATCTGACAAATAAACCTATTGGTACATCCATAGTCTAAGAATAATACTTTCCTGTACCGATGGTATTAAAGTATAATGAAACTAAGCCAAAAAGAACAACCTACGGTTTGTAACGGAGACTTTTGTATCATTACTTTTCATTTTATCCATGCTTTTTATCATTTCCACAATAAGGAAAATGAAATCAGTAAGAATAATCACATTTTTCCTTCCATAGTGATGAAATCCAAGACAGAGATCCAGTTCTGTAGGGACAGAGTTAAATTTCCGCGATTTTTAATGATATGACGGTACTATGTGCATCAACTGTACTGCAGCTAATTGTTCTTTTAATTCATTTTAGACACGCTGAAGAATCACTTTCCTATCTTCTCATCTTTCTATCTCTTCTCAATTTCCTCGGTGATATTATTACCCTCAAATGTTCAATGGGCCAAATTATCGTAATAATCGCGCACTTCAAACGATCACCACTAGCACAGATGACAGAAAAAAAATTCAATAAAGAATTAAATTAATATTGACAAAAAATACAAAAAGGATAATGGATATTGAAATATCTCGAAAAGAATGAAGTTTTACTCAACGAAACATTGGTATAAAAATTTAACTATTGCATCACTATTTTTTATCTAATTTTTCGCCGAGTCATTTTGCTGAATGACTATGAATGAATTTCGTCATGAATACCTAGATGAATTTAACCTACATACCCGAGGGATTTCATCTTAAGTAAGCACCGAAAACTATTATGATTTAGCAAAAGAAAATGGCGATCAATGCTTCGTTTCAGCCGTCTCTTTTCATCGACTGAAATTATCGATCTTCACACCTTTCGCCAGAAAATGCCCAGAATCGGCACTTTTCACCCAGGACGACAGGGGAAGAAATTCCCCGCCAATGCGTTCCCTCTTGAAACTCCAAGTAGCGGTCCCCACCGGTAAACGAAAATTACGACAGCCCCTCATCCCGAGTCATTGATGCGAACACCCACATCTCCCTGGCGGGAAGCTTGAAACGCGCTACGTCGGCTCCCACCGATGCTCGCAATTTCTCCCCGCCGGCCTGACAAAACTCTACCGCTCCACCAGAGACATCCCCGGATGTACGCCCGCCGAATTGTGAATCCATGCCGTGATGAGTGGGTGGAGTGGGGCGGGTTGGTGGACATAATCACGGTACCAAATTCGCGAAAACATCAACTTCACGGCGAATCGGCCTTACCTGACTTCGGCCGGTCATCTGGGTGACGGAATTCATCGCGGCGACAGCAGCGGGGACGGAGATCACGGTCAATCCTTCGGCAGAGGGGCCCACCAGGAAGGGGGGTAGGCGTCAAAAGGAATAAATAAAAATTCTCCGGTGTCGCTTCCCGTCCGTCCTTCGTCCCTTCCGCCCGTCCGATGACTCCCTTGGCCAGGCGAGCGTGACACCTCCAGGGTGAGACGCAACCAGAGACTGCCGCCCGCGGCCGCGAGAGGCGGCAAAGTCGGCGGGACCTGCCCACCCCCCACCCCCAGTGAACCGTCATTGTTTGGCGAACCGTTGCCAAGGAAACGTGACGCCGGCCCCGGGTCAACGACTCGCCCAACACCCTCCTCCTNAACACCCTCCTCCTCACCCTTCCTCCACACCCCGCAAACCCCCCCTCCCTCCCATTAATACCCACCTCCCTCCCCCGCGGGCCTTGCCCACGAAACCCATTCTCCACGGCGCTACATCGAGGGAGGGAGAAGGAGGTAAATGTTATGTACGTACGTAGGATTCCCACAGCGACACCCGAGCCTAGATTTTTCGGGAAGGGGTAGACGCGATGACAGCCGATGCTCGGCCAGGCGTGACGGCTCTATTCAGCCCGCCCATTCGGCGCGGGCGTGGAGGGACCGGGGGGAGTGATGGCGGGGGTGGGTCGGGGGATGGGGGAGGATGGAGAAGGACGGAAAGAATTCCGGCAGGTGATGGTTTCGTGATGCGTTCGGGGATAGCCTAGTCCCACCTTTTTTATTTATTCCCGCCTGTTTTATTTTTTTTCTGCACACACGTCGGAGGGAAGAATGGGATTGCTGGGCGCAGGATTCGAAATTCTAGGTGAGGGGGGTTTGGGAGGGGGGCATTGTTCGAGGGGTGCCTTGGCGCAGCCCCCTGCCGGTGATGGAGTGTATTTGAAGGGCGCGCCTTGCCTGACCCTCAAAATCATTTCAGCCTTCGCCGAAGAGTATTAAGTTTGGGGGAAAGTAAAAACTTTCCAAGGCCAGCTCCCCGTACTTTGCAGTCCCTCCTGCGGTCACTAAAATGCAAAGTCCGGAATTGCAATGGTCCCAAAGAGGCGGTGACGGTAATTTTAAATGTAGAAATGCACTGGCTCTACCGAGGGAAACGGGAGGCGGTCTGGAATGTAGATTCCAGTGATTCCCTTTCCATAAACAAAACTTCCTGAATGGGAAATTTCTGCTCTTTTGTTTCTGATGCGTGCTGCTTGTCAAGCAAATGAATTACAATTATGCTTATCAGTATTTAACTTCAGTAGTACATAGTGGTATTATTTAACTGCGTAGTTACCCAATCAATTTGACTGCGCGATATGGCATTGAGTTGATTTCTATAAATAAGGATCATTTCATCGCATTGTGATGCTAAGTCACCAGAGAGATACATCACTTTGATACCGTATTCGATATTATACAAAATGTGATGTTCTTTGTTTACGCGATATCCGATATGATGCGATACATGCTATAAATGCAAGTTTAAGCGATTAGAGATATTATGTGATATTATGGAGCATCAATGATTATGCGAAATGAATAAGATATTATGCGGCATATCTACGATGGACAATAAAAATTCTGGTGAGATATTGCAACGCAAAATACGATGGTAACTTCGCGATGTCGATGATTGCATTCGAATATAGCACTGCCTTAATAGCCCCTGTGCGTGATCTCGCTGCGCTAATTTTTCAATATCAACTGGGTTTCTTCCCATGACGAATCCAAGAAGAAATGTGTTGGTCTGTGGAATAATATAGTGGTATTATATGAATCCGCATTTCTACTCTCATTTTTCGCATTCTTCCTGGAGCGGGTTCAGATTCGGACCATAAATTAGTACTCATAAAGGGCAATTTAAATTCAAGAAGAAAAGGAAGCCGGAGGAGAAAATGGAATGTAGGAGCATTACCTAACCGGATTCTGAGAGAGAGAGGATTCTGAGAGAGAACAAGGGGATGGTTACAGTAGAAGAAATGTGAGAACAGCTTAAATAAGGGATAACGGAAGATGCAAGCGGAACAATAGGATCAGTAGACAGAAAAAGGATTAAAAAAACATGGATTTCAGAAGGGATAATAAGAAAGATGAAAGAGAGAAGTTAATGGAAGAACGTAAGCAATGAATTAGTGAAAAGGACTTACAGAGAGCTAAACAGTAAATGAAGACGAGAAGCAAATGAGGCAAAAGAAATGTAGCGGAAAGAGCAGTTTGAGCTCATGGAGAGTTAACAGAGACAAGGTAAAGATGCTATGTACAGGAAAGTGCAGTCCCAGGCTTACTAGATTACGGAAAAGAGAAGTAATTAATGTAAGTGGAATCGAACAAGGCTGTGGGGTTATAGATAATATATCTGCAAAATTACTGAAGAGTTTAGGAAAAACTTGAAGAAAGTTTTTTTATGGCGTTATTCGCAGCATTCCCGAGGGTGGAATTTGGTCAAAAGACTTCCTTAGATAAGTATTAATTCCCATCCCAAAAAAGGGAAAAGCAGCACCATGGGAGGACTAAAAGAAAAGTAGTTTGATTTAGCATGCAGCAAATGTAGTATGAGATAAGAGGATGGAGAAGGAGAAACACGATTACTTAGGAGAGGATCACTTTGCGTTTAGGAGGAGTAGAGGTACACGTGACGCCATAGCAGTAATAATGTAGCTGATTAGTAATATAAAATATAATCTGAATGTATTTGCTTGATTCGATAATTTTGAGAAGAGGTTGAAGTAACATTTCAGGAGGATAACAAGGGCTATGAGAAGTAACATTTATGTAGGAGGGTATTAACCTAAGCAGGTAGAACATTTTGGCTAGTTAGGAAATGTTTTAGACGAAGGTAGGTAATGTGGTAAGGATATTAGAGAATATTCGTATGGCTCGGGAACCTGGTCGTTGAGACAGGATGAGAAGAATGGGGAGGAGGCTTTTGAGATGTGGGAGTGGAGGAAGATGGAACAAGTGAAATGGATGGAAAGAAAAACCAAATAAGAGGTTTTGGCATGGTAGGAAAGGATAGAAGGCAATTGGGAGAAATCCAATGAAGGAAGGAAGAGTGGATGCGGAGCGTGCTGAGTAGCGAGGAATTGTTGAAGACTGTGGTAGAGGGGAAAAAGTTGGGTAAGTGAGGTAAAGGGAGGGGAAGATTAGGCGTGTAGGATGGAATGAAGGGTGGCAGAAATCATGCGGAAATAAAGAAAGGGTTATTGCTGAGTAGAGGTCGTGTGTCCGTCATAATTCCAACCTCACCGGTTTTTTTCCATTAAAAAAAAGCCACCCACACATTAGTCACGGAAAAATTGCACATGATACGTGTTTCTGCGCGGTGGGTTCCAAGAGACTGCTCATACCCGAAGAACAGGACGTTGGCATGCAGGTTTTTTCGCAGCTAAAGTAGGTGTTACAGGGATATGAGGAGTTTCTTTCGAAGGTTTTCAAAGATTTCAAACTTGATCACATCATTTTTGTCCTGAGGTCAAACAGCAAATCTCTCTGTGGAAATCTCCGGCATCACCAAAGCCAAAAAAGTCCAAAGTAATGACTTCTGCTGGGAAAGATATGCTTACATTATTTTTAGATATTCAGGTAACGGTGTTTAAAAATGTCGTACTAGTGCACACAACTTTAAATGGGTCATACTTAGTCTTAGTTAGGTTAGTTAGTTAGTCTTAGTTAGTCACATAGTTAGGGATGTACTGAGAATTCTCCAAAGCCATATCAATCGCAAAATACCACATTTGAAGGCAACGGACTGTATTCTGCAACACGATAATACATGGCCTCACAACGATAATATTAGGCTGATTCGTCATTATCATGGCGTATCTTCCCTATCTCAATGCAAATGTTGTTTGCAGGCGATTCTGTCCTGTGCGTCCCGCTTCAGATATTGGTTTGTCCCTTCTCTCTTCATATCCGATACCATGCCCAATTACCTTCTCTCTCTTTCTTTCTTCCCATTAATCTATCCTTCTATGATGACCTTCTGCAAGCTGTCCCTCCTTTAGATATGTCCAAATGCAGCTGGTCTTTCTCTTATACATTTTAGAACACATCGTTCACTCCCAATCCTTTTCAGTATGTACCTCCTCATTTCTGACATTTTTACTCCATTAAATTTTCTCCATCCTTTGCCACAGCCAAATCTCAAAGCTCTAAATACATGTTATTTTTTATCGTTCGTGCTTCAGATTCATTTTACAAAAACAGTCAACTTGAAACACTTTGAAAAGGTTTTCCTTATTTCTACGTTTATGCTCCTGGCTATCAAAAGTTCCCTGATCTTTCCAAACACTGCCTACACCAACTTCTATCTCGCATCGTGGATGGAAGACGTATTGAGTTACATTGAAACATTGAAGATGGAGGGAAAAATTTAGGTCTTAGCAAGGGAGGGGGAAGAAAATATTAGACATGTTGGATGGAATTAAGCGTGATAGTTAGAACGCGGAGCTGAGATACAGTTTATTGCAGGTCTAACGAAGGTCAGTGTAACGTTTCTAGAGTTTAATAGGTCGGCATTATGTTCATGAAAAGCATATCATAAGTGGTAATCTACCATAATAATAATTAAGAGTTTAATAACCGACGAGAGCATAGATTGAAGATTATTTTTTCATCCTTCTAATTAAGAGTATTTATTAAATATATTGCTAAAGAAAATTATGTTTTTAAGAAATTTTCGACACAATGCTATCGAAAATGCATATAAGTCAATTTTATTATTTTCCCGGGCGAAAATATTGGGTAAAGAAGGTTACAAACGAATGGAGGTTAAGAGTTAGAATTGGGGGTAGCGGGTAGGTTGGTGGGTGAATTTTCAATAAGGCAGAAAAAAAGGATGGAAGGATGGAATTGATTGAAGGGTGGTGGGTTTGTTGAAAATGGCAAAGGTGAAAATTATTATAGCACGGTAAGGAGAAGAATCGAAGAGGCATTTCGGACGCTAAATAATAGTAAATATATTATGAGCAACATAAGTAAAGGGTAAAATTTTGTGCATAGGGGAAATGAAATTTTTCCGAAAAGTTCGAAGAAATTGCTTAAATTTTCATAATCTTTCTGAAATCCGCAATCACTTGGTAATAAAATAAATTCTGTGCTTCAAGTAACTGAACGATTGGAGAATTTATTACTCCTAATGTACTATGTTTTTACAACCCTGTCTTTTTCCTATAGCGTAATCCCGAGTTAGGTTTTTAATTATTTTTAGATTGCAAGACGTGACACTATATGGATCTCCTTATAGGAATTTTATACATTAAAAAAAAATATTTTGTGTGATTATGAGTATGGATGCCGAACTCCTTTGGAAAATATCTTTGAACTCGTTTGAGGTGGGAAGAAGCTATAGGTTCATTGTTTACACGGTGTCTCAAGTTATTCAATTAGCATTATGTAGAGAATCAGAATATGCTTTGCTTTTCCGCGAAGGAGTTGATTGAGAAAACAACAAATCCTTGTGGGAAAGCCAATGGTGATTATATTGATGATAGCATTTAATCATATGACATGCCGGCCACCAATGACTGTTGCCGACTCCTAAATATCAAAAATAAACCTCTGGAACGCGTATTTAAGGCTACCAAAGCCTACCAAATCGTGAAAAAGTGACAGCAAATTACGACTATTCTATCTCAATTAGAATACTCTTGAAAGAGGCATAGTTCAAATTTATTCAAGATGGAATCGATCACAATCACTCTAATTTTTCACCACCTACTCCTAACAATTAATGTGTATTTTAGTTTAAAATCTCTCTTTATTTCTAAGAAGAAATCTCTCAAATGAATGAACAAACCTGTTATGTTACAATGTAAGAGTATTATTCCACGAGATTAAGGAAAATCACTCGCCAATTGAGAGAAACTATGACGGACGCACATTCAGAAGCTATAAAATTAATGATGGAAAATCGAGTCCTGACACAATTTCTTTTAGGGCTGAGAGAAGAAATTGGCCGGTTTGTATTGGTCCGCAGTCCTAAAAGCCTCTTCGATGCGGAAAAGTATGCGCAAAATGAGGAATCAAACGTTAGGAATTATGTAATTAAGGCAGCGGCCATTTCATCAATGCAATTGAATGCGAACCCGCCCGGGTATTGCCCCTCAGAATTTTCATGTGTGACGCCGGAAAAAAGTCTCATTCCACATCCACCACACGGTAACTATGTTAACGCGCTGCAGAAACAGCAAGGTGTCCACCGCCCGACAAATACAAACCCCGGAAACATCATCGGTAAAACATGAAGGTCATGCCGCCATGACAAGACGGCCTATGTTCTGAAGTAATACCACAAATTACGAGCGAACATGCTTTTCCTGCGATCGTATTGGTCACTTTTCCCGCGACTGTCGTTCGAAGATTCGGACTTGTTTTCACTGCTGAGCTATGGGGCACCTGGCGAGGGATTGCTCACTAATATTCTGCGGGATATTCAAGGAAGTGGGTAACCGCCAAATTAATTGTACTGCGTGCTCAGATGTTACGGGCTCGGGAAACGCGATGACCCCGACCTGAAGGTCGGGGACGAACTAATTCTACCCATCACGCGCGCCAAAGGAATGAGAATTAATTAATGTAGAAATACTAGGAAAAGTTCATCGATTCCTTGTAGACACGGGAGCCGCAGTCACGATAATACACGGGAGAATCTTTCCTTTTGGAAGAATAGGAATATCCGCGTACAATCGCGTAGTAAAAAG
>LYUA01003672.1:798-17936 GCA_002093875.1 Calopteryx splendens
ATTCATCTTTAATCGAGGGGCATTGGTTCCTGAACACATATTATTGTTTGATTCTATAACGATAAAGGTAACCCATGTTGTTCACTTTTGGTGGAAACGACCGAGGCTTATTAAATAAGCCATTCACATTCCTTCACATCATGAAAAGACTCTGCTACATGCCAGCAAGAAGAAGTTGGTACCATTAAAAAAATCCGTTATCAATACAGAGGTATTATAATCGAGTGTTAGACGAATAAATCTCAAAATAAAACTAGGATATTCCACAGAAAAAAATTTCTAAACTATGCCTTCTATATACGTTCGCCGTTACCGAAAGCCATCACCTATTCCTCTACATTCACAATTAATACAAACCTACGCTCTCCAAATAACATCCTTCATCATGGAGTCACAAAGCCAAATTATTTCAAACGAAAAATTTCATCTATTACATATATGGACATCACCAGGTACATATTATGAAACGCTTTCTCGAGTACGAGGGTTTTTAAAAGACAAAACCCTTAACCAGTTGGGACAGAGTGAAATGAAAATCCTTATTGATCACAAATGTGACTCACTTGATTCCTCATCGCAAATATACTAATTCATACATCAAGCTGTGCATTCACACAATGTAGGCATATTGCATTGGAAAAGCGCCAATGGTATTTTCAGTGAAAAAAATGATCACATTCTGCACTTTTGATGCCTTAAGAAAATGTTCAGAAGCAAACGGATATGAAGAGAAATTAGATATTGCAAGAATATGAAACTATCTTCTAAATTAAACATCCCCTGATATGATGAAAGAACAATATCCCAAAATTGTTATTAGCAATTATATCCTCTCACTTAATTTTTATTTATGTACAGGAGCCTTTAGGAGAACTCATTCTACACTAACTTATTTATAGCAAAAGTAATAAAAGGATTCTGTGCCTCGCAAAAGTGTAAATGCTTCAACCTTGCATGGAAATGCATGCCCATCACCAAATAACATGATAACCCTGGACTATATACAAAATAAACACCAGAAAAAATATTTGGCCATAGCCATGATGAATCATTTGTCCAGTTTTTCACCATTGGGCCTATTTCGTTGATGACATTGTCAAGCATTGGTAGTAATTGGAGATTATTATACAGAAAAACATTAATTGGTGAATGCAGATAGCTGCAGCATATTCTTTCTGAGAAGAGAGCACAGGCTCACAAAAACTTTTTGAAGCAGGGTCTGCTAATAAGACATGGGCAATGAGCATTGAAGAAGAAATGGAGAAATTACTCAAATGATTAAGGTACAATGCCCATCTTAATTTTGAGTCATTACAAGCAAGTCGCACCTCACCTTAGTACATATGGATGTGTTATTGGAATAAAACTAACTCAATCTTTTACATTACAAAAGCAGTTTTAGCAGATGAGATCTTTCAGTTTAGAATCCCCTACTTTAGAGCTAAATACCCGACCAGAAAACTGGGTGTTAGTGAATGAAATAGCAGAGATTAAACGCCATGACTGTGTCCATCAATTTGAATTCAACACAAAAATGTCAACCCCATGGCATGAATTCCTCACACAACCTGGTGCAAAAGATGCCCTCGGGCTGATAGGCAAGACCTCATGGGTATTCAAGACTGAAAATTACAATTTTGGTAAATGATCCAGTGCAGCAACCCATGCAGGTGTGACCCCACATTTCCACTTATTAGTTCCAGACAGCCTGGATGCATCAGTAAATATCAATGGCCACAGGTGAAAAACTACATTTAGTAAAATACTATGCAGAAATTTTCCTTCATGAATGATTAGACAGGTACAAGTGTACACCAAACTATTTGCATTTGAATAGTAAAAGCCTGGAGAATTCAAAAATCTCTTATTAATGGATGAAGTGCTAGTCCTAAATTCACACCATTGGACTTATCCTCTCGATGTCACTTTCTAATATTGGAGTATCATCATGAAATTCATTTATTGGAAGGGGTATAGCTAATATTATCAAGTGGATTGAGGCAGAAGTGGTACATTCACACAGTGGGACTATGGGTAGTGCCTCACAATTAACTGTTGAAGTCAGCCAAGATAAATGCTTTAACTTAACTATTGAATGAAAGCAGAAATCCCAATCCTTTCAACTCTTCTCCCATAAGATGTCAAGAAAGAAATTCCTGAATTACCAGATAATGCTCATTTACCATACCAAATGCAATGAAGTATGAAAGGGAGTTTCTTAGTAGCTAGTCACCTTTAGCCATGTATATTATAAATCTAAGATCCACACCCAGCAGTGGGAATAAACTGCACTATATTTTTTAATTCCACCTTCCCTTTCACAAAACCAAATTTAAGCACACTACTTACTGCATTTAAAATACCCAGTTATCATCTGCCATTGATGACTACACATTGAAGCTTATGTTCTTCCCCAATGCAGTCCAGTCAACAGCAACAACTGAACGCATCCCTGGAACTAATCTATAACACAACCCCCAATAAACTTTCAACATTTCTATCAGCATTTACCACTACTCCAAGCCTAAAAACCCACAAGGAACAAAGACGAATGTAACTTTCCACTTTTATGCAATGATATCAAGTACTCCTCTCCCTCTAACTAAAGCCAACCAAGATAGATTAGGATAGATTTTAATAGCTAGCTGAATTTTGGATAAGATTTTTGGGGCGAGACTTACGAGAGTGCCTTCTACCACCTAACCCCATAAATAGCTGCATTAACTACCCAGTAATCACCTAATATTGATTCCCAGAACAATGAAAATAAGCACCCACCAGTAGCCTCCCAATTGAGGACTAGGATGCGCATTCCACACAATAATGTGAGCCTTACTCGGGCAACCCAATCATTTGCTGGGCTTCCTTTGTACTCAATGATTAAACATGGAGTGACTGGAAACTTCCGAAAAAAAAACCCTCTATGCAGAATATTGAGACATCTGAAAGAGCTGTCATTATCAAAAGCTATACAGGACAAAAAGACTAACTAAAACGAATCACACCCTTGAAGTGTCAAACTAAGAAGCAGGATAGGCATTTCCTCATTACTGTAGTATTACAGAATTGGTTAATTAGAGATTTAAATCCCTTCAAGACTAAAACCTGCAGTAGATCCTGTGAATGCCTAACAACCAACGTTCCATCCGAAGCTGATAATACCAACAATGAAGACAAATGCCTTCCTTGAATACCAGATTATACAGGCATTTTATAAATATCAACTATTCTACCATGATGTCAGCCATCAATATCCTTGCATTCGTTGAATATAGAACTACTGTAATTAAAGAAAACACCAATGAAGTGGTTGATGTGCGAGGTTAATGAGCTGAACTTCAAATGCACCACTAGGAGGAAATTAAAACTTCCACTTGTGTACTACCCAAATAACTAACACCACCAAATATGATAAAATGAGTGCTGTGAAATGCCAATGCAATCTTCGTTATTGCATTAGTTTTCTACAATTACCTCAATCGTAAATATAAACCTAAAAGACATCATGATCGTCATTTCACTGGATGCACTCCCATGAACCAATATGGAATATCGTCAAAACTAGTCTGAAAAATATTAGAGATATTGACACTAATAATACCCTTTTAAGTAACACTTGAAATTGAACAACTTAACATTTTACCACCCTAATAAAAGACAAGGCAAACAAAAATTGGACCCCACTCCAGAGTAACCTGCATAATATTAGAATTACAATTGGCAATATATAATGAACTACCATATCTTATAGTTTGTACAAGGTAACTGCAGAGTGCAGGTTAATTAAATAAATAAAGGTACAAAAACTCCACTTACTTTGATGTGTAATCCATGTAGGTCTTCTTGCTTCATCAATGAAAATAAGAATTATACACAGAATTATCCCTGTACATTACAGGTCATTATGCACAGTATGGCCATGTCTTATGTTAAGCCCCGATTCTAGAAATTTCTCACAAACGTTTCTATTTCCCATGAAAATACTAGATAGAATTGGAACCAATTGATGAAGCTACATAAACAGTAATTAAATAATAGCAAATGTATAAAAGTTGCAGTTTTTAATGCCAGTATTAAGCAATGACAGTTTTAATAAAAAAACCTGGGAATGTAATCCACAACTAGCCCTGCCTACAGCAGTAACATACCATTAAAACTATAAGAGACTAAAGAATCACACATTCCAACTACTGGATGTATTCCTGAAAAACCTATATAACTTCCATTCCCTAGTGTTTCAAATCAGATGAAAGTGAAATTTAATATGGACAGCAGATGGAAGTGATGCCACAAAAAAGAAACATATCAATGCAGCCACACAACAAAGGAGCAATTAGCTTTAGTTGGACTCTATTTGGAATATTTGAAGTCAAGTGTGCCAACATTCCCAACCAAGTGAAGGGCTACTCAGGAAGAATTGAAAACTTGCGAATAAAATCTTCACCCACAAAGAATTCAACAATCCTACATATAACAACCCAAGAAATTAAAATAGAAAATATAATCCTACTAGTCTATCATTTAGGCAACAGGGTATCTTTACCTCTAATACAGTTTTTATTACCACCCTAACTCTCAAGAGCATAGATGTAACGTTACCATTACTGAACCTTGGCAATGACATTATCCCAAAGACGATTTTAAAAGAAACATGGGCTACTAGGCACCGACCACGGTGAATTGAGTACATTACCTGAAGTAAGCCAAATAATGCTCGACCATAAGCAAACAAAGCCAAACGTGTGCTTACGTTTGCTCCGAAATCACAGCTACCCTCCTTGACTGCATGGCTAAGGGTGGGGATTCTTGACAAGAACGCACATTTAAAACATTGATATAACTCTTTATTCATTACGTTTAATACATAGATATCCCCGCCCTAGTATATCCCAAAATCCTTGGGAGCACCCATTGACTAGAATAAAATGCTAGCTATGCCAAATACCATAGCTGTTTTGATTGGACTACATAAGCAGGTTTAATTCAGTAGTCTTCACTCGACCCCGGTATTACCAAAGGTAAAATCAAAAGTCAATGCATTTAATTCACATCCCATTTAATCAGCAGCAACGGCACACAGTATTCTTCCTTCAGAACCTTCATACGTCCAAAATGCACAGAACTGTAATCTCACACCTACACATTAAACTTCTCTATTAAAAAGCCGCTAACAAAAAAGAGTGACTAGGAAAGCAGTTGTCCTTAATACACACTCAAATAACATACTTTAGTCAATTCTCTCATTACACAGGAAACTCATCCAATCGGAGTCGAATCCTTTTAAGATGGATATGGATAGTCCACTAGTATGAAACATACTTCGCAAACAAATAACCCAATCATATGAGCCATCAACGAACTTGTACCGGTCTCTCCCAAGCCTTGAAAAACCACATGATCTGAAAAAAAATACCTTGGAAAGAAAAGAAGTGACATCAAATGTCACATAAGACAAGTGTACATTAACTTTAAGCATAAACAAAGTAAATTCTCAGGCAAATTACCCCGAAACAGCTGGAATAATAAATTCTGCCATTGAATGAATCTCAAACTTCAGTGGCATAAAGGTACTGCTGGAACAAATTTTGCCATTAAATGACTTTTTTTGGCATAAAAGCAATAAACATGACTCCCGCAACATACTGTAATATTCTTTTCTCAAATTCCATTATCATTCCCCTGCTAAAGCCCTTAATAACCTTCCAACTCATTTAGGATGAATAATATTAGTAAGAAAATGAGTGCCAAGAATAAACATAACTAATCAGAAACTGATGATCCCTAACACAATTGAAGTACTGAAATGTTACTTGTCCTAACACCTAAATCCACAAGCTGGTGCTCAAGCTTAAAACACGACAGGAGATCTACACAGCCTTCCCCTTCCAATATTGTCATACTTTCTAACTCAAACCACTACCAGATATTCACAGCAGCACATTCCTACCAACCTAGAAAGTGTCTACTAGTTACAGCTCCAGTTAATTTGGTCCTAGAGTTATAACCCCCTACTCTCAAGAGTACTAGTGTCCCAAACTCCTATTCCCAAGCTCTTCACCCAGGTCCAGGGCAGCAGCAACCATCCTCTTCACCCAGGGCAGCAGCAACCATCTTCTTCATCCAGGTCCAGGGCAGCAGCAGTATCCTCTTCATCCAGGTCCAGGGGTATCAATCTTCATCCAGGTCCAGGGGTATCAATCTTCATCCAGGTCCAGGGGTATCCTCTTCATCCAGGTCCAGGGGTATCCTCTTCATCCAGGTCCAGGGCAGCAGCTAGATTCCTTACTATTCAGCATGCAAGTACATCCTCTTCTTCCAAGTCCGGGTAGATTGCAAATATATCAGTTATGGGCAGGAGCATCCATTTTATCTTCTTCCATGGAGTCTTCTTCTTCCTCTAGTCCCATCCTTCCAGGATCATAGGAGAAATACAAAGCAACATCTTCCAGGAATGAATCTTCTTAGAAATGCAGTGTATTCTTCAGGATCTATGGATATACTCTTCTTCCCGGTATAAGCAACATCTGCATTGGGTCTACTCACCTACTAATAGAGCCCCTGTCTCTAACAAATATGAACTTATCTATCCAAGAAGCCATTCGATTATATATATGCTTATTAGCATTATATTTTCTTTTCTCAAGACTGCTGAAGAAAGGAAAATTACCATCAGATGACTAAACAGTGGTGCAAATTTTCTTCTAAAATCTGCCAATTCTTAATGTATTACCATGGTATAACAAAACAATGCCTAGGATATCTCAACCTTTGTAGAGCCCACTAAATATCCATTAACTTGCCAAAACTGTTGAAGGTCGTCCGAGAGCCGCCCTCATCACTCCCCAGCTTTGAATTAATCCTTGCCTTCTCTCACAGAGCCGGAGTATGCTAGAAACATTTTTTCCTATGAAACCCAAACTACAACACAATAAATGCAATGAAATAATATGCAAATGCAATACCCCAACCCCCTATTACCCAGCTAACAACTATTTTTTTTAAGTATTACAATCTGACTCAACTATTCTAATGGACTAACAGTTTGAAATTAAAAATGCACAGAGAAAAAAGTAATAACAAAAAATGTAAATTGCAATTGAAATTAATGCATATTTGTTTTTAGTTCTCAGTTTCTCATTTAAAAACACCACTCAATGAACACGGAAATTGCACAAACCGCACACTATTGGTTTTTCACTAATGTGCCAAAAGGATACCAATTTTAAATTTTAAGAAAAAAATAGATAAAACTTGTGGAGTTGAAAGGCTCATATAAAAAAAACACGTTTCTTCAAATGACACTAGGTGAAACTACTGGGGCACCAACTTCCACAACTTCAGAACTTCCGGGAAAAGAAGGAAAGAGGCCGGCCAGTGTGAGTTGATAAACCGCAAGTGAGACGACAGCCAGGAAACCCCAAACTCCACACGCTGAGGGCCCATAAACAGCGAACAGCAAATCCAACTTCCTAGATGCTAAATGGTGGCCCATGAAGAATAAGGATGCAGCAGCTACCTCAGTGTTGAAATATGCAATTCCTAGGGAGGAAATGGCAACTCTTCCACTGGCCTCCACAACTTGCAGCAGATATGGCAGATAGTGCTGTTATGACAAGGCTGCTCTTTCCATAACCCTGGTTCTGCACACTTAACGGAATCGTACTCCCAGGTAACCCACCCCTTCAAGGTGACTGAACTGGAAAAGGATAAGGCAGGACGAATATCTTGCCCGATACTTATGCTTAACCTACCACAGAAATGCGAAGTAATTGATAACACGAAGTCTGACTTGAAAGCCAATAAGTGAAAACAATCCTGCCATTTGGAGTTAAAAATTTTTAATGCAGGAGATTTACCAAAATTAATGATTGCAATAGCTTCAAATAAAACTCATGAAATAAAAGGTAGTTTAATGATAAGAGATTGGCAACCTTAACAGGTGGATACAGATCGCAAACCCATTAACTCCTATAGGTCCACAGCCCATTCCGTGGGATAGCTCTGAAGTTAGCAATAAATTACAGCAAGGCCTGGCACTGGTCATAGATGATGAGACAGCATACTGGGAAATAGGGCACGATTCTCATCCAATGAGCACCCGCACCACAATGGCAACTGCTGCATAATAGTTTTCCCAACTTCAACAGCAATTCCTTCCAAGTACCATTGTCATAGGATCATGTTTAAGGGACGTGTGCTGAAAAAAGTCACCGAAAAGACCCACACGAAACAAAATATACAACGCAACACCTCATAAGAAATGTCTCATGTATTACTTATATTGACGGTTACAGAACCATTCAAGTGAACGAGAGTTTTTACTATTTCAGGAAATTTACTAACATGAATGGAAGCAGCAACTCTAGAATCTTACAAATTAGTTTTTCGAACAAAAATTTTAATTTACGTTAATTTTTCAATGTTACTGAACGCAAACCCATTGAACTCCATGGGTCCTCCGCTGAGTCAGTGAGATAGCTTCGCAAGAAATTACAGCAACATGGCCTGGAACTGGTCATAGATGTGACAGCATACTGGGATTTAGGGCTATTTGGTCATCCATGGCACCTGCTGCATAATAGGATTATCCTCTCCTCCAGTAGTAGCATAATCAGTATAACATTTGGAGAATTCGGGTAATTGAAACCATTCGGGTGTGTGCTGAAATGAGAGCCACCGAAAAGACCCACACGAATACATAGTATTTATAGCGCATCATTGTCAATGCTTTTTATCAGGAATATATGAATTTAAATTAATGTGAATAATAATGTCAAGATGTAAACTAATCTTTCCTGTTTAAAGAATCCTCAATGATGAATGGTACAGGCCTCCCAAACTCATTAGCTACCAGGACCACCGGTAATTCCACTCTTCCAAGGCCATTCCATACTGTAAGAGTATACTTAAGGGGCACGAACTCATAAGCCTACACATTTAAATTAAGTGGGCTCAACTAAAATGAATAGTATTTAATAATGTAGCCCTTAATAAATGCTATATGATTAGGTTATGTAAATTTACCGTTAAGTAGGATAACCAAAATTTCACAAACACCTTCAAAAATATTTCACCCCTTCGAGATCTTCGTTCAAAGGCAACGCTTGAACAATCTCCAATCTTAACTTGCATTGGTGATAGAAGTAGGCTAAGTCCATACAAACAACGCAGATCTGGATTCTAAGGACGGCCATTTTAGTAACTTGTACGCACGTTAGCAGTCTTCGATATGGAACCTCCTCTTCCTAGTATTGTACTAAGGTTGTGATCTTTGACCGGTTGATATTAGATAAGCATGCTGAAATGAGAGTGACGAAAATATCCACACGCATAGACAAAGTACACAGCAAAATAAAAGTTTAACATTTCCACCACCAGAGGTGGATTGAGTAAAATCATTTTAAAAATCTGCCAATTTCATCTTTTCATCAATCGAAAGGCTCAGAAATTGAGTTTAAAAAAATCTAACTACCACTTATGGCAGAAAAAAGTAACTCAATACACTACCAAAAGCTTACATGAGCCAATATCTTATTAATGCTTTCAATAACAAGCAATTCTTAGCTATCTCCATACTGCAACTGTATGCAATGATTCTAAGGCAAATGAAAGATACCAGAACAATGAATTTATGTAGTCACCCAGTTAGGATCCAACAATGAAGCTCTGAAGGTGATAAGGTCTGTAGTTGACATGGCAATGTGCAATAAGTGTACATCATAGAAACTTCCTTGAACCGATATCACATACCGAGGCCGATTAAGGTAAAAGCATTACTGGTTCAACAGGACATCCATTTAATCCAAAACCTCAGCTTCTCAAATTCCAGAAAGGGGTCTGACGGTGTTACGAATCAGGAGGCAGCAACATAGCAGTAAATAATGCATGGACCTGTTGAAGAGTCACCGGAAAAAACCACCCGCACATCTTGCAATGCAAACACTACAAAAGCACAAAATACCAAAGCCGTACTTAACATTTAATTAAAATGTTAACCAGAATAACGACTCACTGACGAAATACTTGAGGGCAATACTGGGTACATGCAAGTGCATGGTATATTGGTCACTGAAATGTCTTCAAAGCAGGAAGTGCACAGACCAATTGGAGTTGATACAAAGGGCCCAAGTCCACATAAAACGGGGCGAGTGGTAACAGGATACTAACTGCATCTATCATCCAATACCTGTAGTAAAGGCATTACTCATTCCCCAGGATCTGTAAGAAGTCATTCCAAACCACACATGGAACATAGTTAACTACGACAAGGTAAAAGATAGAAATGCAGAAGCTTACACAGTTCAAGGTCAGCAGTCACGACCTTACATTTGATCATTCAAGGTTAATATTTTACCTTAACGATGAATCCAAGTATAACAAGACTGTCCTCTTTTTGTTACAATTAAGAGCAAAGCACTTTCCAAGCAACCTTGCATGTTTACCGACAAAACATTCTAATACCTTCTAATCACGCCAAATCTGGAATCTTCATTATAATTGCCAAAAAGCTCGTGAGGTGAAATTACTAAGAAAAAATGTTAAATTACTCACTGGTAAATACCAGCAGGAAAACCCCATGCATCGCCATCTTCCTAACAGTAAAAAGATTCGCAGCATGCGCATTAAAGTAGTTTCAGTTATGTTAACACATACCTTACTATGAAATAGTAGTAATCTCAACACTATTAAGCTTTAGCTTATTAACAATCGACGTCAAGTAAATGATCCATTCCATACATTTTTGCAAAATTAGCAGTGAGGATACATCGAAGGAAAATTAAGGCTCCATTCCACATTCACTTTGACATGAAGGAATTATAAGAACTTTTACTTCCCAATGCGTTAAGTTTAAAAATTCATGCTAAATTGGTGCAGTAGTCATTTGCAAATTTTAACTGTACAGTGACCTGAAATCCTTAACGTCACTCAAACAAAACATATACCTACAAAAATAAAATAACTGTACCTCTTGGTGGGTGTCAATACTAATCGGATGAGTTTCAAAAACGTACCACATGGCTACAGGATAAAAAATTAAAGCTTTCCAATAAATTCCATGCTCATTCCAGTTCAATCTCCATCCATTAAGCCACAATCTTCCCACTACGGATCAAAAGAGCTCAGCCTACCCTCTCCAGGATTTATTCATTAAACATTGATTCAATCAGCAAACCATTGGTCACAACTAACCTATAACCTATGTGGAAAACGTGAGGAGAAAAGAAATATGAATCCAAAGTGCTCCAAACCTACAGTGTGAGAGAAATAGGAACGATTTATAACCGAATGGCACATTACTTGGCAACATATAAATGCAGAGATCATGTAAACGAAATTCCACAACAAAACTAGAAGCTGCATTTCAAGGCACATTCTGGACCAACAATAATCCTGAACTATCAAGACAAAAGCATCATTAGATACTCCCTGGTGACAATTACAAATCTTCTAGATTCCGAGATTACAAGTTCGTTATATTCCATGTCAACAAAAATTCCATATTAATGTCCATTTTCCTCGTAACGTAAGCGATGAGTGCATTAATTGCGAAATCGTATCTTGCTATGAGTACAGAGCCATCTGTAATGTGAAGCAAGAAATAGTGAGAATCTGCGTAGAAAAGAAATCAATTATTTTTAACGTTTTCCTGCAAAGATACAAATCCATTTCAATTATGTCTCCTTCAAGAAGGGGTCTGAAATAGTCCCGGTGTCACCAATCGTCGACACCTTTACGAGCGAGATCGAGGGAGGTCGGCTCATTTTCAAACGGTTGTAGCGGTTCTTGTGAAATTATCGCATCCCGGGAGGTCTGAAAAAAAGCACAAGTAGAGCGCACAAACAAATTCCTACGAAAAAGTTAATAATAAAATTTACCGTTATGTGATCAGATTAATTGATGCAAAATTTGCAATTTGTCTTTATGTTATTTAGATTCAAGATACTGTCTAGGAAATAACACACTGGTTATCCACATAACTGATACAATTGAACTTTTGAGTAACCTTCACAAGAAAAAAATACGTGGACAAAGGAATTGGGATACTAATAATGATTGAACCACATTTTCCTTAGTTAAAGCTCCCATCATGCAATCATTTCAGTGAAGCTTAGCAATGATTATTTATTAAGGAAACCACACAGTGGCCATACAGATTTCAATTTGAAACAAGTATCCGATTCGAACAACGAATCATGACTAGTCCTAACTGATACTACAAACCACAATGCTGTTCTCCAGGAACAGGTGACCTGAGCCCAGTAGTCTTTAAGGTGTCCATGGGAAGGCGTGCCTTCGCTTATGGAGACTGGAATGAAAAAACGCTTCAATAATACACGCTCTATGACAAACTGAAGTCCCAGCTGCTGCAAAAATAAACTTTACAATGGGCTCTTAATATCTTTCAACATATTCATGAAAGTGTTTAAACTGTCTATTTCTTCGCAACTACAATCGTCCCATGAACTTTTAACAAGGAGTTCAGCATCATTAACAATATTTTCACTATCATCATTGAACAATTCTGACTTAATAGTTTGCCACTTCATGTAACGTTCACGTTGTTTCATTCGAAGTTCACTTTCGGCTCGCAACAAAGCACAGGACAGCACTGCTTCAACTCTGAAATCTTTTCGGCGCTGCTTCTTGAAGGAGATCTTCTTACACCTTAACTTAGAAATCCAACTTAACAGTTCTTCTGTCTGTCCTCTAATTCTTTTAAGCGAGCCTGAATTCCTGCACTTCAATGCCACACCCATTTTCGAAACAAACGGTAACAATATACCCTCAATACAACTATGAAAACATGAGCGAAAAAAGAGGGAGTTCTAAGGTACACACCTGTACCAAACTCGTCCAGCTACGCTGCAACGGGTGGAGCTAGGGTAGACCCATCCCTGAGGACGTGCTTGGACAAACCACAGAAGCAGGAGGCAGCTTTCCCATGAGCCAAATTCTTGCTGCTCGGATCTTTTATAGACGTGGGAAAGAGATTAACAATGTTCCTACGCGTATCCTCAAAAAGTAGTTCTGAATATGGACTCCAAAATCATTTGGTTAGCTACAAACGCCTTAAACTATGTTGTTTTCGTTTTGAAAATCTACTTAATGAAGATATTATAATAATAATTTTTGGATTTATGGAGTATCAAATCAAAACATCTAAACTTCCAGTTGCGGAGGATTATTACCATCGCCAATGACCCAATCTGTGTGACGTCAAGGCGATCAACCAGCTCAACATGGAATCCAAACAAAACACTGTCGAATGAGTTTGGTAAACATGTGATGGCATTAATAAGAATATATTTTGAAAAATAATCTTTTCATGATTTCATGAAAGTAAATTATGAAAATGGGTGAACATGGTGATTGCACTTTTTGTATTTTGACGAGAGTCCAGCACAGTGGATTACTTCTGAAGAAATCATTTGCGCTACACTCTACTAAATGGTCTAAGAGGCAAGCAATTTTTAATTCATTATTAAACTTAACATGCATATTGTTGAAATTATTTCCTTGGGCATATATGGATGAATCAATAGCAGAAGGGTAATTATCGTAAATTTCTAAAAACTCCTGGAGTTCAAACGTCCAGCTCTTGAGAATACCAGCAATTCTTTCGTTATTTGGAATTTACTTATGTTTTCGTTTGGTAAAATAATCTCATTACTCTTTCGTTAATGTAGGTTTTTTATCGTTAAGGAGGGTTTCCTTTTATATTATCCTGAAAGTGAGAAGAAGTCCTTCACTAAAAAAGGCTATCTAAATATCCATCCGAAAGGAGTAGTACCTCTCGGTGGATGTATAATTGAAACCGCTGCAGATTTGGGACAGGATTATATGATATGGATAAAAAATGACGATTTCATAAACGTATGTATACTTTTAATGATATTAATTAGAGCTTTTACTTATGAGGTTTTCCATGTTAATGTAATTTACTACATGCAAAACTGGAATTATCGGAACCGATTATATTTAGTATTTTCACATTTAGACCAGCAGATTGTCCTTTAATGCATAACCATTGCATATGTTATCGGATAATGCTTTTCTTATAATATCATTCCGCATTTGAGACTGATGTAATTGTCATTATTTTAATAATGTTGCAGAAAGACACTTTATTATGTCACTTGGTCAGCCATAACAGGTACAGGCAGAGCGTTTATTTTTCCAAAACTTAATTCTATTACCGTGAAGGTGTGAAGATCTAATATTTAATTATGGTACTGAGACCTGTAGTGGTACTGCAGTACATGGTGCCATCTCAGCCACCACAGCTGAGACTGCATTAATTATAGGCATACGTAATAGGTTCTTAGGGTAAAATATCATGTAACAAAAAAATCTATGACATTTCTCATTCTTTCTAAATCGCTTATCCATTTAGAAATGTTTTATCCATCCCGTGGGAATCTCCCAAAATATTATATTTTCTCATAATTACGCTACGTTTATCTTCATTCTCATGGGAGGCATTTCAATCATAACCCCCGTCTAGCTTCTTTTTAATTGTAAGTGGTGTTTGCAGTTTGTGGTACCGGTGATTGCAAAGTAAATAGAGAATCAATTTTGAACGAAATTAAATTCCCCTATAACTTGGTTGTAAATAGTATTGTAGAACCATCTTTCTTACAATTCCACTTAACCTTGCTCCATTGATTTATAAAATTTATTAAACCTCAATTTTTATTAACAAATGTATATAACCTAAATGTTATTCCTTACTTTTCCATAATAGGGCAACCTATCTCTGGCTGTGGACAACAAATATGACCAAGATAAATGGGTGCAGGTACTTCGAGAGGCTGCAAGAATGTAAGATTAAATTCATTTGCATTCTATTTTATCTCAAATTATTCATGCCCAACTAATCAGTGGGAAATAATATGCTCAGTGGTAGTGTTTCAGTTACCTAGTTACTTGAACGTTGCAATATAAAAATGTTATGTTTTCCTTTAAAAACATTCGTTCTTATGAGATTTGCGTTTTTGTTCATGCTAAGGAACTGAAAGTTGATTGTTATATTTTAATACCTGCCTATCAAATTAAAGTGCAAATGGTTTACCCTTATGCTGCCAAACTTATTGTTAAATGCATAGAGCTTAAGGTTGAAAGCGATCCATCCCACAGTTTTTACATTCCTTAGGTGTTTAGGCAGACATAAGTTCTAAGCCTACTATAATATACAAAATATTAAATGGTGTAGTTGATAGTAGTATATTCCACATTATATCTGTGGTGAAACATATAATCTTGTAAGTGCGGTTTTGCAGTTAAAATCGCCCTAGCCTTTCCCATGCTCCTGTATTTCTCAATAGTTTATTTAACTACAAAATGTTATGACTTCAACTTCAAACTGTTTTTCCTGGAAAATAGTGACCAGGTGTAAGGAAAGATTAATGTTACCCTGGTAGGTTAATTAACTTGGATTTGGGCCTGGTGTTGACGGTAATGATCAACGTGCTCCTCGCATCTCTGCAGAACATGGGATAATACACGTATGGGAGAGTCCATCATCCGAGACTTGGAGACACAAGGATTGCAACTAAATAAGGAGAAGCAGTCTTACGTGGGTGAGTTGACATGAAGTGTTGGCGATCCACCCAAAAATTACTCTGAAAGCAATTCTTTTAAAGTTCTTTTATAATTTCAGAAAAATTACATGTGGAAACAATTGCTCTGAGAGATGAAATCGACAAAAATTTGGTAAGTTTATGCATTGCTTGTAATAATTAGAGTTAATATTTATATTTACTAAAGATATCATTATAATAATATTTATATTTACCAAATATATATATCCCAGAGAGTCATAGCCACATTACAATTTGCTGAAAGAATAGACAGTAGCATATTACGGAGAGGTAGCTTGATATATGCATAGCATTTTTTAACAATTTAATATCTCCCTTAGTGAATATTTAGCCTGTATATACTGCGTTATAGTTTTCGCTGCGAGTTTTCGCTCGCATGCACATTCTAATGACCGTCATACTTCCAATGTTATTAGTGGTTTAGATTTTGAAGGGATGTAAATGGCAAAGGGATTTTTGCCGATTATATTCCGTACTTTTCCCGTTCTTTTCAAGCCAAGTTTTGTAATCCATATATAAAGGCCCCGAAAAAATATCCTGGTACCTCTGCTGTAGGTTTAGTGTTGTGTTTTTGTCAGCAGTTGAGCATTAAAAACCGTGGTGGCTCAGGACTATGCCTTTTCCGTTTTCTTCCTGTATTTCCACAACAATTATTTCTGTTTATGTGTTGGACATTTATTTCATTAATTCTTTTATTTTGTTGGATTTATATATTCTATATGATGGTCTCCTACGTTCCACCGATCTGTTCCACAAAAAACAGTAAACAACGTAATCTTCTTAATCGACCGATGTGCGTTGTGCGATCATTGTGCGATCGTTATTCGGTGATAGTGATCACGTGACACGTAAACTTCTGGAAAGGGGCTGGTGGGGCAGGCCATAGTGGAAGGGGAGGCAGATCGACGTCGACGTTTCTGGAAAGCGCGGTTGCCATATCTAAGAATACTTGGCAACGCTAATCAATACTGGGTGGTGGAAATACCACATTTTGACTGAACTGTATTTTTTCAATTTTCTCTCTTTTTTTGGCAGTTGTTGTTCATTCAGTATTTTTTATTCCCTCGTGATGTAGTATTTGTTTTGCACGTGTTCCTTCTTGTAATAGGTATAAAACTTAGCTGCGCGTTACTTTTGATGTGTATGTGTAATGCTTATATGTGACGT
Source organism: Calopteryx splendens (assembly GCA_002093875.1). Taxonomy (NCBI): domain Eukaryota; kingdom Metazoa; phylum Arthropoda; class Insecta; order Odonata; family Calopterygidae; genus Calopteryx; species Calopteryx splendens. Next base: position 17,568 of record LYUA01003672.1, read on the forward strand.
TTGTTGTGTTGGGCATTATTGCATCATGTGGCCTTTTTTTGCGGTGCATGAGCCCCCTTTAAGAATGTTACATTCCTTTCCGTAGGTTGAAGTACAGATTAAATTTACTGTTTAAATTTGAGGCCGGTCACTTTTTCGAGGATGTTAAATACATATTACCACCCCCTTCTTACTACGATAGACTAGAAAACGTACGTAAGATCAAGGAGATATTTTGTAGAACGGATAGGTTTAAAATTTCTTTTTTCCCGTGCAATTAAAGATCAAAATATACGTGAGCGCAGGCGAGAAGAGGTTAATTAGACAGGCAATGTATATACTTAGCAGTTATTTTGCATGCTGTCCTACTGGTACCTCTATTCATCTAAT
>LYUA01003672.1:60544-73580 GCA_002093875.1 Calopteryx splendens
GATATGGAGATGCTGACCCGGTGTGAAACCCGAGAGAACTTCACCCAGATGTAATATTAGTTTGTTTCTAATTTAGATGTATAGAAAGACATTTTTGTGTTTCAGAAAATAAATGAAAAAGGTTTATGAAGAAAGTTATAGTAAATGTACATGCCCATCTTTAGGCCAAGGACATACAGTGAAACTTCAATTTTTCACTTTCTTGCTTTACATTTTCCCTTGTTTTATATGCTTTTTATCTGATTTCCTTGAATTTACAGTTTTTATAGCCCTAATGTCAATATCTTATATTTTTGGGTCTTGTATGTACAATTTTCTAATTCGTAAGAGTTTCTTGAAAAATGATTGGCATTTTCTATTATATTAATAGTATTTGAATAATAGAATAATATGCTGTGCATAGAAACATGATTCCTCCATTATTTATTTAAACTTATTTTCTTAATGGGGTAATATTTACCAAAATTAAAAGTTGATCAAATTTTCATTAAAATATTTTTTTTTAATAAGACAGCATGATTAGTCATAATAACTCTATGAATGAATTTCTTTCATTTTATGCCATCACTTCTGACATTTTTTCATTTAAACAACTCATTGACTGCTAAGGGACCATCTAAAACTTACCTTTAATGGGTAGATTACCTTTGATGATAATAAACAATGCTTAGATATTGAAACTGTGGTTGCGATCATTGAACAATTGTGTGGAATTTACAGTTCGTTTTTATTTAATCATGTTGATTGGTTTGCTACATGCACACAACCTAAATGCATAAGGTGGTTTTGTTCTCACATTGGGGGTGGTTGGCTTCATTCTCCAGATGCAATACTTTTGTTTTCTGGGTACTTCCTTTTAGAGAAGTTATTGCCGATCTGTCTGTATCTCATGCTAAGTTACCATTTATTTTTTTTCACCCAACTTTCCTTCTTCTCTAACTGGTGGACGAGTGGATTAAGTTAGGAGGATCCTCTGGGTTTTCTATCCCTTTCATCCAACCAACGGCAAAATTTGGTATTTTGTCACTATTTCATTTTCCTGACACCAGAAGTGTTCAAGCACTGCTTACTTGGCACTGGGAAACACAATGATAAAAGTGGCCCATTGGTATCACACAGGCCACCAGATCTCTTATCTGGAAAGGAAAAAGGAAAAAAAATATGCATAATAATTTTTGACAAATTATATGCATGTTAAGGTGTCTCTCAAGTGTCACTGCATATGGTGCATTATGTTGCTCAATGTTTCAATGAAAGAAACATAATGCTCATGCAACAACACTCAAGTCACTTTAGCACCATCGCATCACTGTGAAAGCCTATGATCCAAGATGAAATGTATATTTGTGGATATTGATGGACAGTCAAAAACAGGATGGCTAGAGAGCAGACATTTTTGGAGATTGTGGATGTATGAGGTGCTACCCAAAATTGCTGAGAATTTGGATATTCCACCCAAACCATAAGCAGTACCATTTTCTTTTGCCAAATGACATCTTAATGAGTGCGTGCATTTCTTAGTTTTTGAAATTTTCGTTACACCTTGTTCTTCTCTGTATTCAAGCCCCAAAATGGCTGGTTTGGAGGAGTTAAGTTTATCTTCATTAAATTTTGTTTCAAGCTCAAGAAAATAGCTGGATAAACCCACCGAATGCTAAGGGAGGCTTTTGGTGAGCAAGCTCTAAGACAAGCAAGAATATTTGGGTGGTTTAAGTATTTCAAAGATGGCCGAGAGTCTGTGGAGGATGACACATTCAGGTGAATCGTGATCATGCATAATTCCAGAATGATTGCAAACGTGAGTGAAGTGATCCTTGAGGACCAAAGGCAGACAATCCGTGACATTTGTAATAGGGTTGGAGTGTCATAGGGAGCATGTCAACGCATTCTAGCAGATGTACTGAACATGAGACGAATTGGAGCCAAGTTTGTCCCGAGACCATCTGGTTGAGGTGTGCACAGAGCTGAAAACAACAGTTCGAGATGGCCCAAACTCCCTTTCTAGAGTCATAATTGCCCATGAATCATAGTTATGACTTATGGTTATGACCCTTAAACAAAGCAGTATTACTTACAGTGGAAGAAATTTCAGAATCTACAGACAGAGAAGAACAACAGCAAAAGCAACAAAGAAAAACAACAAAATCTAAGAAACGTGTGCACTCACGAAGATGCTGCATGACAGGCTGGCAGCTGAAATCCACACCAAGTGGCATTTCATGGAAGAAAATCATACTGCCAGGGATATGAAACATAACCAAACCACTGTAGTGGTTCGGTTAAACATCCTCGATTTTCCAATTTTACATTTCTCCCATAAGAATAATTCATGAAATCATTTTCAACCTGAAGAAAGCACTATGTAGTTAAGGACTGAGTTTTTTTTGCTGCATCTATTTTCACTCTAAAAATAAAAATTTTAATGAATGGAATAAATTCATAATGAAAGGTAATTGTAATTTGATACAATGTTCTGAAAATTTCAAATCAGCATAACGTTTCTAGTGTAATTTTTCTTGTGCTTTTGATGCTTAAAAAAAATGATAGAATGTAAAATTATTTCTGTGAAACTCATCATAATTTAGCACTGAAGCTAATAGACAAATTTTAGCATCTAACTTACTTATTGCTGGTAAATGAGATTTACTTAATAAGTGGAATGAATTTTATAAATACATGGGTTGTTACTGTGTTAGAGTAGAAAAGAATCTTTTGACTGTAAGTGGGCAGCTCAGCATAGTTACCCCACATTTCTTACTTCAAAGCAAATAGAAGGAACCAAATATTCCATCTGTATCTGAGAGGAATACAAACGATTCCCAAGAGTGTGCGTAAAAGTCCTAGCTTCCTTAAGATTTTAGGATTTATTCATGATTTGCCGAACCAATTAACAAAAATGAAATTGAAACCAGACAAATGTGCAGAACAAATGCAAAAACCAAGTATAATACCCAAGAGAGTATACATCAAGAGCAGAGAGCAAGAGCTGGCAACATTGTTGAGGTAGTCGTGGTGAGAGGGGCAGGAGAGGGAAGGTGAGAGTGGGAGAACTGTGCCTCAATGCAATTACCACGTTGGAATTTTTTCTACGCAAACACAATATGTCAAGTTAATTTTGAAGTTGCACTGAAAGTGTGATGCATCCTTTAAGTTGATCATCTCTGAGTGTCTTACTCTATTTAAATGTTACTATTGGCTTTCATTTTTAACAATATGCTTGAATACAGCAAGAATCCTATAGTAGTGTGTGTATATATGCACAAGCTTTGTGATTGTATTCTTGATTTTCTATATCTCTATGTTATTTTTACCTAAATGATTGTTTTATTTAGCTCTTATTTTCTAGTATGGTTTTTGCATGTAGATGGATTTCTTTCTTTTTGATTTTAGGATTTGACTGCATGGAAACTTCTTCAATTGGTGGTCCACTAAAACGGTCGCTATCCATAATGATTACTAAAAAGAGTCTTCGACCAAACATAACAAGGTCTTGGTCTTTTAGAGGTGGTGTTGGTGAGTAAGGTGTAATAAAATATATTTCTGTTGAAATTATGAGGGAAAGTATCTCCTCTGGGTATAACATTGTAGTCTATACCTTTTCTTAAGTTTACGATCACTACCTTGAATTACCTCTTTTTTATTTTTACTTTACTATTAAAATTTACAGAAAGATGTAATCTAGTTAAAATTATACTGTTTTACAAAAGAAGCACCCCTTCAGGAGTTAGGCTAGTCTCCCTGGACATTCTGCTGATATTTGATTCCTAAGCTTAAACGGCATACATCAGTGTCTTGATTATCCGATTCCCAATTTACTGAGGTTCAATGTTATCTGAGGTACAGATTTACCTATTCATCAATGTACGTACCTACGTACTTTGTATAAATTACTTTTATTGTGACTGCACCAATTCAGTTTAACATGGACCAGCAAATGACAGAATTAAGAAGCGGACATCGGAAGTTAGACCTGCAACCAGAGAAATACTTTCTTAATTAAATAAAAAATAAATATTTTGTTTTAAAAAATATTATTTTCAGTTGAATTTAATTCTTTCCGGCTTAATTTTGTGGAAGTTCACTATGAATAATGAAATTAACGATGTTTTAATCCACTGAATTTTATTGTTATTACTAGTTTCGACGCAATTGGCGTCATAGTCAGGTGATAGTTAATACCTGATGATGACACCAATTGCGTCGAAATTAGTAGTAACAATAAAACGCAGTGGATTAAAACATCGTTAATTTCATTATTCATTATTTTCAGTTATTTGTTTATGTATAAGTCTTACAGTGACAGTCCATGGAAATATCTTTTTATTTTCATAATTTATGTTAGCATATAATCCTTCCTCATTATCCAAGGTGACCTCAATCCACAATACCTCGGATAATATACCTTGATTTGTTCTCAGCTTGGAGAACATAAATTTGCTCATAGCAAATAGCTCATGCATCTGGCCGTTTACCCTGCTCATCGATAACTTTTACACTATCATCTAGTCTGTCATACAGCTTAATTATTGTTTCCTCCAAGTTCATTTTGGTGGATTTCAACTAGTTTTTTTTATCTTATACCAAACAATAAATGTCTTGAAGGGTTTTGCTATCCATTTTATTATCATTTTTTTCTGTATTCTCATAATTGTGATGACTCTGCCTCTGACATCCCTGACATTCACAACTCTTCCAAGCTTACCAACTACCTTTAATTCCATCAATGTCCTCCTTACTTCACATAGTTTGTAGGCAGCAACTGTGGAAAATTTTTTGGCACTTGTCGTACATGATGAAGACTGTGGTCCAGGTTGATTTTCAGCACACAAAGCAGATGATCATTATGAAATAAGCATTTGTGCTTATTAAAAAATACTTGTTGCAGTTACACATTGACATTGTTGAGTGCATCTTTGTGTAACTTTGCAACTTTTTCCAGAATGTGTCAGTGGTTGCCATTGACAGGTTCCACTGTATCGTTTATTTGGGATAATGTTACCTATTGGTCAAGGCGAGTCCTACAACCTGGGATTTAGGTGACAGTATTGTCTGTTTAATAATTTTACAGACTCTGTCTCAAGATTGAGCCTTAATTAATTGAAAAAACTGTTCATCAGATTTTGACGACAAAAATCAGCTTCAAGCTGTTTTATTCTACGACTTTAGAAGGTAAAGAAATATTTTTAAACCAAATGGAATGGGATTTTTTCATTTGAACATTAGAAAAGGCCCACTTGTATTGGGCTATGAGATGTAAGGCATGAATTTGTCAGCCTTTAATTTCATAACTTTTGAACAAATGGAAGTTCACTCTTGAATACATGTGGTTAAAATGCTTATAAAATGTACAGTATGTTTTGCATAACATTTATGAGTTCATGTTATCTGCAAACGTAGTAAATGCAGTGGTGTGGGACAAACAGTTTTGGTTTCAGGTTAATATTTTTACTGCAAATATGTTAAAATTATGAAACTTAAATTGGTGGAATATTTTAATTTAGTTGAAAATCGAAGAATCAGAAGTCTGAAACCTTTTCGCTTACACCTGCTTCATTTAATGTTTCCGAAAAAGGATTGTATATTAGATCATAGAAGATAATCTTTATTTTCCTATGAGACCTATTTTTTTCATTTATGAAATTGTGATCTTCTCTGGAATATCTTAGCCCCAAATTTGGAGGATCTATAATTTTGTATTTAAATGAAAGAAAAATAAGAATGCGATTAAAAAATACAGTTAAGAGTTTGTAGATAGTTTGAGAAAATGGATATTTGTATAAACATGTTGTGTGGTTAAATTCATAATGCCATAAACAAAACATATGTAGTCATAGAAAAATGGACTTTCCTTATTCTATGATAAAAGTAGTTAAACAATTTTCAAATAACAATTTTTACCATGCACGTATGTGACCTGCTGTATGTATGTAGGTGAAACTGGATGAAGTACTTCCATTTGTCTTATTCACAGTATTAATTTAAAAGAATCACTACACATAAATACATTTCCATTTTTTGTTATCCATTTCTTGCTTTTTCAGGCCAATGAAAACTAAGTCACAAGTCTCTTTCTGAGCCAATAATTTTATTTAATACCAGTGAAAAGTGAATGGTTCTTCTTGACCATTAGGCTAACAAGAACACTTTTCACTAAGTTGTATTTATGTATATTGAATTTCTTTGTTAACATTTTCGTTTATTCATTTCTAGGTATTTCAATATTCATCTTTATTGATTAATTTTCATTATGAATTTTTTAAACTTACCTAGTTTAGCTCATTTTCTTTTCTTGAGTTATACTCAAACCAAGTATTTCCATTGATATTTCAATCATTCTTTGGAAAACTATGATATGACACATTCAAATTGTTATATGCACAAACTTATTTGGTATTTGTAGTAGTATCCCTTATCAAAATAACCTTATCAATATTGCTATTCAGGTGGACTTCAGAATCTGGATGATAAGTCAGCATTTGCAGAAAATGAATCCACACCCACCAGTGAGGCACCCAATCTGCCTCTTGTATCCGAAGAAGAAAGACTGTAATTGTTAAAAATATTTCAACATATATATATATCTCCTGGTAAATTGCTAAATACACTATTTTGTACACTTTAGAAATGCTTTTAGATTAATATTTTGTGTATGATTGTACATTCCAACAACCAGGATAGTAGTGGGAATATCCCTTTGTCATGCCCGTGATATTTCACTGTGAATCATATTTTTGTCTGTCATTCTATAATGAAGGACAGGATATTGGATATGCTCAAACTAATATTTCACTAAATTGAATTTTTCTTTATTGATGAGATTTGACATATAACATGGAGTTAAATTACATATTGCTCTTAAATTTGTATTTTATAAAATTGTTAATGTAGCACCAATGGTGATGCAAGCTGTTGTATCTTCACTTAAAGTTAGGTTTTAAAACTTTACTTTCTAAATAGAGTTTGAGAAAATATTAACTCAGGGGATTTTCTATATTTTAAGTGTGTCAAAATTCATTGATATGTTGTTTTTTTGTAGGTATATTATACAGAAAAGGAAAAAGTAAAGCAATACAAGCATCTCAGTTTATTTTAATCATTGTTGTATGCCATTGCTTTACTTATAAGATAAACTTTGGTACATATTTTCTTAGCCACCAACTGTATAGAAAAATTATTAATACCAGCATGTGATATATGTATTTTGTTCATGAGTTATTCCTTTCATTTATTATGCATTCCCACTATCATTACTACTTATTGAAACTGTGATGAATATATTCCTTGAAAGCTGGGATTAAATGTTAATGATTTACATTTGGGAGGTAGGTCGCAGAAAATATATGCCTTGGTAATTTATAAAATATACTACTACTTATATGAGGGGTGTTCAATAAAGAGTGATCATAACATTTTTATTTGCATAATTTGTGCAAAAATGTAATATAATGTTATATTGTTAACTATGTGCAATGTATATGTGGTGCAAATTTCATTGATTACTCCAATATTGCATCAGTGGCAGCTATTGCAGGGTTGAAACATGTTCAGTTTGGATGAGATAGCAATGGAGGTTTTACACATGACAAGCAATACTCGGCATTGAAGTTTTGCTTTTGCCTGAAATAATCTTATCAGATGAGGCCTATGTAATGCTTCAGGATGCTTATAGAGAGTCTATTTTTCCCTATGGCATAGCTAGAAGATGGTATAAAATGTTTAAAGCGGGGATACAATCAATTTCAAAGGAATTTGGAACCAGAGGTTAAGTCATTACTCTTAGGGAAGTAAAAAATTGACAACAAAGCTGCCATAGTGAGAGAAAATCATCCAATAACCTTATGAGCGCTATCAGAAATATTGAAAATCCCATTGGGTGCAACCCTCAGGTTGATGAGAGAAAGATTGCACGTGATTAGTGTTTGTGTGTGGTGGGTCCCTAGACTGTTCATACCTGGACAAGATTTATGTACAGTTGAAGTTGATGCTATGGGAAGACTTTAATCCAGACCTTGCCCCATATGACTTTTTCCTGTCCCCTATGTGAAGAAACACCTTTGTGGAAAGCGTTTTTCATCATCAGAAGTAGTGGTGAAGGCTGCTGAGGCAATGCTAAAGGACTTATCAACAAATGATAGGGGCAGAGTAGTCCAGTGGTTAGAGTTCTGAACTACTAACTGAAGGGCTGGGGTTTGATTCCCGGTGATGACTGATTCTGGGCACCCTCAGCTTCAACCAGACTGTGTACCATTTTTCAGGAACCAGGAGGTCATCCTGGGAAATTACAGGTGGTACAGGGGAAGGAACTGGCCACCATATCTTTGATGACTCTAAAAAAAATGGTTGAACAAATACATTGCATCCAATGGGGGCTTCTTTGAGTAGGACCATCAAATTTTGGAGAATAAGTAAAGGTTTATTTTTAAAATAAAATTATGATCATTCTTTATTTAACAGCCCTTGTGAAATATTACAGTATTGCATACTAAGTCATCTCCTGATGTTTTAATCTTCATGGAGATACAATTCCTTACATTCCAATGGATTACACTTGGAAGTTGAATTTGAAGCAAAGATCAGTAGTGTTAAGAGTAATTTTTTTATAGTATCCCCAAGATACTTGCCAAAGTTTTGATGTACAAAATATTTGGTTATTGTTAAAATATTGCAGTTGGTCATGCTGGAGAACCTGCATCTTGCAGCAATTAGCTGTTAATGGGTTTTGTAGCTGATTGAAGTTGTGTACTGACTTAATAGCCACATAATATTAAACAATGTCATATGGAAATCTGTTTTTTCGTAGGACAATGTTTTATTTTAAAAGCCTCGTGAAATTTGTGTTGGTTAATGTATTATGTTCCTTATGGGTGTTAGTCTCATTTTGAGGTTTTTATATTATTAGGAAAGTCTACATGTGATCACCTTAGACTTAATAACCATGTTAAAATGCTTATTCAAGGTTGCTCATTATATTGTTGTCATTTTTCTTTTTATAGAATTTTATATTATTAATTTTATTATTATCCACTGTGGATCATGATGCTGAATTCTTATAGGTCTATAATATGCTCTGCAAATGAAACTTTCTCACTGACCAGCTATGGCTCAAGTTTGTGGTAATCATTCATATTCATTTCTCACAGATTTATTCAACACTGGAGCAGTTTTTTTGCATATAAGCAATTTGCAATGACCATTATGTTGATGTTATTGGATTTCACTTTTTATTCTTTGTGTTACTTAAACTGAAATGTGGAGTTGCATTGGACACTTTAACTTTTGTGTATCATACATATAATACTGTATTTCTCATGGTGAATTATGTACTTAAAACAGTTTTTTAAACAACATTTCCTTTTGTTAAGGCACTCTTTTCAAATGAGAATGGTATTTATAGGCAATTTATTACACACATTTATGATGAAGGAACATGGGGTTGAAGTCTGCGATTCAATTTTACTTTTTATCATTACATTTTATCATTACATTCTGTATGGCTTCTATTCTAACAGCATTATCTGTGATATTGTTACAGTTTTTCAAATTTAAGAGTGTCCTGTTTTGTAATGATTGTTACATTTTCAGGAAAAATCATACACATTGGAAATTCTCATTTGCATTTTTCTTTTAAGTGGTATTAATTTTGTTTAAACTAGAAATGAGTCAAACATTTTTTGCATAGCGCATGTAAATTTTCTATTAACTATTAATGTGGAAAAAATTGTATTCTAGCATGTCATTGTCCTTTTAAGAAAATATTCAGTTTAAAGTTCAATAATATTTTAATGACAAAGTAGATAGTCATGGTATTTTTTATTCTATGCATTCATATAGCTATAATGGTTTGAGAAATTGCCAGTCTTGCTGAGTAAGCCATTTGCACATTTAATTTCTGTTTGTAGCTAGTGTAAAATATCTTATCATTGGTTTGCCAAAACTTGTTTTAAATGAGTAAATCATATATTTTCCTTTACACAGAAACTTGGTTGTTTTGTTGCCATGTTGCATGTTGTCATGGGGTTAAAGAAAAATGTAAAAGAAAGTATAAATTTGGAAAGAATATAAAATTAAAAAAGAGTTAAGTGTCATAAACTTAATAGATTTTTTTCCTATTGAATATATATTTGATTACCACTAGTTTCTCAATACATATCAAAATGATATTCAATGTGCCTTTAATGTCAAGTAATATTTTTCAGTATCACAGTAGGGTACCTACATTAAACCTCTAGGTCAGCAGTATTTCTCACTTATGGGTTTTGATTTCTCAAGTCAAAAAGGAACTAAAGTGTCACAAAACTTGATGGCATTTACATGCATGAAGTGTGGCATCATAGAGTGAGAATAAGGTCGTTGTTAAAATGAACTTGAAGTATTTGATTCCGATAGGAGAAGGTTTTAATAAAAGAATTAGATAAATTATTGTTATATTTACAATAAAGACCCAACTTCATTCATAAAGACCCAATTTCATGCCACTTCAGTTAAGAGTAATTAGAGAAAAAGTATTTAAAAATTGGGAACAAAGAAATGTGATTGTAGGTATGGTGGTGAAGACTGTCTTTCTTTCCCAATCCAGGGAATTTTTTTGACAGCTACCCCGCCACTGATTAGGATTACTACATACATATAAGTGCCACCAATGACTGACATGTCGTCCTCACTTAGAAATTCTAAACGGTGAAATGTCATCCTCACTTCAGGGGGAGACTGGCTTTTTTATCCTTGGTAGTTGTGCTGTAATAGGGAGGTTGCTCTTCCTTAAGTAAAGTGGTATCAAGATGGGAAAAAAATTGAATGTGCAGCATTAAACTCCTGGTTTTTATAACTGCATAAGATATGTTTTTTTAGTTTCAAATTTACGTTTTTCATAATTTTCTTGGGACCCTTTTACGTATGGAGATGTAAATGCATAGTTTTAACTTATCTTTGCTGAACCATCATCCTCTTATTGTTGGCATGTTTTTTTCTTTAGTTCTAACACACTCAATTTTAGGCAATTTTGTACTTCATACATGCCATATAGTTTTGATTTATCTCTGTTCGTTTGCATTCAATTAGAAAATCTTGAAATTGTATGAGGAACCTAAAGAAGTGAAATGATTTTTTTCTGAAAGGTTTATCTCATTATTGGGTAATGTTTTGGTATATTTCTAATAAATTGATAAAACCACGAGGCCGTTAGAAAATTCACACTGGAATTGCCTAATAGCACCAACTATTTAAACTATGATTTTTCATAAAAATTAGCTTAGTAGCACATGCATATTGTTGATAGTGCTGCAGTGCCTGCACTTAAGTGTATATGTTGTTCATGTCTATATGGATGCTAATTGGTTTTGTACTGTTTCTAAAAATTTTAAAAGCTCTAAACTGAAGTGTTTAATTTAATCTACCGTAATGGTTTCTCCAATTCATACCATTCTCATTTGAGAGTAATTTTTTTTCGGGACCGTTATATATATGTATTCATCACATAAGAATTAGTCTGATTTTTTTTACATTATTCATAATAAATAATAGCATATTTGTTTATTTATTTACACTGCTGGTTAAATTGCGTGTTCAATTAATTCAGCACCTAAACATATAGAACATGCTTTTCATTTACATTCCATTTTTTACTTTGATGTTGTACATTTAATACAAAGTTTTATGTATCTAAATGTCACTATTTTTTAATTACTTAATGAAATGGGGTAGGTACATATAATACTAAATCTCTTTAGCTGTTTGTGATAGCAATAATTTCTATTTTGGAGACTATAATCTTGATTACAAGCAATAATTTTATGCTAAGTTCTGCGGTCGAAGTGAATATTCAATTCTCCAAGTTGTTTTGATACCTCTTGAAGAACTGAATTTATGATTTCAAAATAGTGAGAATAACATATGTATGGATAGTTTTCAATTGATAATTTATATAGGCTTGCGTCTAGTCAGTTGAATTTCTCTGGAACACTAATTAAAAAATAAATAAACATCAGTTTAGAAAGATCCAATAAAGTGGAAATCAATTTTTTTTCTCAATCATGTTTTTGATGACTTGCAATTATGGAAACCTTTGGCATATCAAAAATAAAACTACAGAAAATAATCCTAAGTTACCTAGAGAAAATTTCATGTCAAAAAATGCCATCAGGAACTTTTTATTCTATTTGTTGATTAGGTATATGATAGTCTACAAAATCTAGCAAGGATTTAATATTTAAGCCTTAATTTATGGGCGTTCAGTTTATCTTTCATATGTTTCATGTATGGGATCAATCACTTTATTATGGTAAAAGGAAATCTCATGCAAGGCTATTGTTTTCTATAAAATATTTCCTTAGGTTTAGGTTTCTTTTATTTCAGGTCATTTATTTTATGAAACCCAACCTAAAATGAAAATAAATGACTGATCTTGATATGCTTTACATACACATTAGGCTGTGATATAGATGAAAAGCACAAAAATATTATGTGCACTTAAATGTATTATAAACTTCAAATAATATATAAATTGAGATGGTTTTTACAAGCCAGTGTCACATAGAATTTGATCACAAATGTTTAGTAGACTTATTTTTAAAAATGTTCATATTGCTGAAACTTTAAATAAAATTAATGGTTTTAGCTTAATTCTGTTGGTATTACAATTGGTGTACATAATTATGACAAACTTTTTGTTAGCATGTCTAATCTTACTTGAAATGTTGATTGTTTTTCCCTCTTTTGATTGGATTAGATGGACTGTAAGAGGTTACTTATGATTGTAATAAATTAATCCAGTTTTTCAAATTATGTTTTATTTTTTAACATGGCTGCAATATATACCTACTCTTAATTGATTTCAAATTCCTTTGAAATCTATTATATAAATTATATATGTACAACAGAAGTCAGACCAAAACAATATAAAAAAATGGTGAGTAGATCGAAATCACAGTTATCAACCCGAAGGTCAAGGAAACTGTGAGAAATGCCACGATAGTAACTTTAACGGAGTCACCCGCTGCTGTGCATACATGTGCGAAAAATTCACAGTGTAAAAATCATT
>LYUA01003672.1:110419-121307 GCA_002093875.1 Calopteryx splendens
ATTATTGTCCTTATTCAATATTCCATGGGTAGTAAATATTGTTACTAGAATTTAAATTGTAAAAGTCTGGGTTATCAAAGACCCAGGTCCGTACTCGGCAAGAAGCCAGTTAGGCCAGTACTCGAGTGTTAAACAAGCTAGTGTGATGATTGACAATCAAAAAAGTAATTGATTATTAGCACTAATTATGATTACAAAATTTAATGAATGTAATTATAAAGTAATTGATTACAGCATTTAATGATTAGTTTTAACTTTCTCAGTTATCAGTTAATAATTACATCTTTACAGTAACAGCCCTGAATGCAAGACTTGAATGGAAATGGACGGTAGCCATGATAGTCTAGAATACAACTCAGTGTTGTGCATGAAATTTTAGCTCTTATTTGGGGATGCAAAGACTGCAGTGTTGCCTTATCCTGCATAATTTGCTACATTTAATTCAATAGTGGTTTAAATGTTTTTGATGGAATTGAAACTTCTATGAATAAATTTCTTTGTTCCACAGGGGAAATAAGTATTCCTGAATGCTTAACATATTTGGATAATGGTGTGGTATTTGTTGGTTCGCGTCTTGGTGATTCACAGTTGGTCAAGTTGAATGCACAGCAAGATGAATCAGGATCTTATGTTTCTGTGATGGAGACATTTACCAACTTGGCTCCAATTCTGGATATGGTTGTTGTTGATCTTGAACGCCAAGGACAGGGGCAATTAGTCACATGCTCAGGTAATTACACCATATGGAGTGCTTGTTATTTTTTTAGCAGTAACTAAATTTCTTATTTTGGATTTTATTTACTAAAAAGTGTCATTTTCATTTTTATATGACCGTGTATATTTTATTACATCTTAATATTACCTAAAATTGAGAAATTAGTGTTTGGAGTACTAACTCTGCATAATAACTTTCTTGAAGTGATGTTTGATATAGCAGTTTTAATACAAAATAACAACCTTCCCCAAAACTTTTAATGCATATGTATTTTAAGATTATGAAGATGTTTTATGTCGATGAAAAGAAAATAATTTGTTCCTACCGTTACTTCCTTATTTCTTTGATCTGTTGCATGACTATGTGGATGTATTTATATAATATGACATTTTTGGCATAAATGCTTATTTTATTTCACTCATTAAAGTGTTTTAGTATCATCCAGGTTTCTTTGTACCTATTATCTTATTTATTAAAGTATTTATTTGTGTGCTATTGTTTCTTTTACCAAATTCTTTCCCTTGTCCCGTTGAGAGTAAAATTTAAAAAATAACAACTGGCATTCATTACAAAATTATCAATATTTTTACCTCTAATATGTACTCTTCTTTGTTTATAATGCATGAATATTTATCTGTTGTGCTCTAAATGAAAAAATGCAGTTAAATGCAGCATCAACATTTTCTCAATTTTATTAGCCTAATGAGGACAGGCCTTTACCTGCATAGGTGTTTATTTTCCCTAGTAATTTGTATTCATTTAGAGCAAACATATTGCTGTAATAACAAGAATGACTATGTGTGTGCATTTACATGTCTGTATAGGGTGTTTCATTTAAGTTGACAATGAAAGATGCTGAGAACAATGCATTTCATAGAGAAATTATTTAAATCTCAGATTTCTTGTTTTGAGAGTCTTAAATAATAGCAATAGTTAGTTTTAATTTGGTGGAGCTTTTCGAGACGAGCTTCACTTTTTAAAAATAGATACCACTTTTAATTTCAGAATTGTTTTTTACATAAAAAGTACATACATTTTTTCTGATCCTTTTTTGTTCCTCTTTTAGCTGTCAAGATATTTTGAAGTTTAAGTAGGTATCCTATAAAATAGCAAACAAAATTATGACTAAGAAATATTTGATTTAAATGTCCAAAATAATGGCTGTATAGGTACTTGATTACATTTTACATTTTTGTAAGCACTTGTCTGTTGCATTCTGTTGCTTGGTGATACACTTATTTGAAAAAATGTGAACATTATTTACCCATGTGACATGGAAAAAATCATTCACAAGTTTTGAAAAATTTTCTGTCGTCACGCATTGAGTGACCACTCATCTTTTTAAATTTCTTAGAGATACATATTTAGTTATGTCTACATAAATCAAAC
Source organism: Calopteryx splendens (assembly GCA_002093875.1). NCBI lineage: Eukaryota > Metazoa > Arthropoda > Insecta > Odonata > Calopterygidae > Calopteryx > Calopteryx splendens. Next base: position 112,524 of record LYUA01003672.1, read on the forward strand.
ACTATTTATCTACAGTAATTTCTCATTAATCTAAATCTCAAATAACCAAGAAAAATATTTAATAAAAATATTCGTGTTAATGACTTTACTTAAAAAATGATGAGAAATATTGATATTAGTTTCATGTGTACTTTCATATTGCATTTGTATATATTTTATAGGGATTTCTTTATAATCGCTTTTTCCTTGCTTGAAGATTAAAAATGTTGCTAAATAAATACCATGTATACTCATGTATAGTTTTACCCTCAATTTTTGAGTGAAAAATTTTTAATTATAGTATACTGTATGTACTCATGTATAGTTCTACTTTTTCTAACCAAATTTTTGGGACCCCAGATTTCCATTGGGATCAATATATTCATTTTGATATCTGAAAGTTAACAATCAAGGTTTATAAAGCATATATTGTTTTGGTATACCTCATAAGCAGGAATATTAGGAACAGGACAGCTATTTGCAGCATCTAGATTTCTGTATTTTCAGATGAATAATCATTGTGGTAATGCAAATGGAAAGCGGAAATAAATAGTGACACTCATGGATTATGCAAATCTCATTTGAAGTAGACTAATTAACAGACATATACACATAGAAGTGCAAGATGCCATATGGAGAATGTGATTCTATGTTTATCATTGTAAAATGTAAATGGATGAAAATTGCAGGTTAAAATGATATTCATGTCGATGGTGAAGATTTATCGGGCTGCATGGAGTGACATGCATGTGTGGATAGTAGGGTTTCTTTAAAGGAACTCATTTTGGGCCCTATATCGTATTGCATAGCAAAGTTTATGTGCATATTAAATCCTATGCTCTGCTAAATGTTAAAACCTATGAGGCTACTACTAATTATCATAAAAAAAATTTAATTCCAGGCGCATATAAGGAAGGATCTTTGAGGATCATTCGAAATGGAATTGGAATCCAAGAGCATGCTTCTATTGATCTATCAGGCATCAAGGGAATGTGGCCATTACGCATCTCAACAGACAGTGCCTTTGATAACACATTGGTGATGTCATTTGTTGGACAAACCAGGTATGTGTTCTATTCTTTTGCCAATATCCTTAAAAAAATTAACAATAAGTAGGATCATTTGTCTATGGATAATGGGATAGGATCAAATTGATATTTCATACTTAAGCCATATTTTTTACAATAATTTTATGTCATATGCTTCATTTCTGCATTACAGTAAGTGTTAAAACTTATTACAGACCATACCCTATGTCTCATCCTATAAAGTATGTTGCTGATTTAATTTTCAGAGTACTTACCCTTAATGGTGAAGAAGTTGAAGAAACGGACATTCCTGGTTTTGCATCGGATCAACAGTCATTCTTTTGTGGGAATGTGGATTATGGACAAGTGGTGCAAGTCACTCCCTTAACTGCAAGGCTAATTTCAACTGACACAAAATTACTGTTAAGGTTGGTGACTTTGATCACTTTAAAATTATAGTTTACATTTATATTATATTTATAATATGTTGATGTTAAGATTTTAGGTTTTTCCTTTTTATTTACATTCTCATTATAAAATAATTGTGCAATTCGCAGAGATTGTTAAAAATACTTAACCCTATGTTTCTGCAGTGAAATGTGGGGGATCATGTCCTGCACAAGCTCTGCATTGGAGGAAATACTATCTTACGGGATTAAAATTCTTAGGGAGTTCTGGTCAGAAAAATATACACAAGTTAAAGATGTATTCTTAATTACAAAAACTATTTCCCTGAGAATTGATTAAACTGGCATCAACATAATGGACATGATGTTATAATTTTTAAATTAATATTTAATATCAAATTAAAATGAAATATTGTAAATATTCATTAGTCAAATTTTCACCTTCATAGATTTCCTTTTATGTTTGTGAAATCCTTGTTTTTAAAGATTATTTTGGTCACCTGCAATGAGAAATTGGTTTAAGATTTTATTCAAGCTAACGTGGTAAGAGGTAGTGCTACCCTTGAGGGGCAAATTAGGTGTATATGTTTCTACAACAAAGGGAGAACATTTTAAATAGTCTCAATAGTAAATTGTGTATTTCTAGTGCTTCTTTAATGACAGGTTAGCACATTAACTTTATTCAAGCATAAACAGGAGATCTATTACAAAGAACCAATCCAGCATCAATGGACAAAAAATTATTCATGCTACAATGATACTAATGATAATAGTATTCATTGATTTTTTTATTTGTAGGCTGAATTTGTGTGTATGTTTTTCCAAGGTGGAATTTTCTTATTACGAGGGTCATCCAGAAAGTTCCATCCATTTCAAAATAAAAACTACGCATCAACTTTAAGTGATGTTTTTTTACTTTGTGTAGCACTTATGTATTTACTAATTTTCCACATAATCACTGCCTATGTTTAACCACTTGACTAGGTAGGTCGATTGGTAAGAAGTGGATTCCATTTGGGGGTAGCTTCTGTATTACTCTTTTTTTGTTTTTGTATTAAAATTATAGTTTTTGCATCACTCAAAGAAAAATCACATGCATCACATATACCTATTTTAAAATCATAAAATCTTAAAATATTACATAGAATTCTTAATTGTTGTAAACAATGAAATATGTTGGTTGTTTTTTTTAAACAGTGATTTTACCAAGACATTGTGGGAAAGTTGTACTTTTGTTTAAAAAATGCATAATTTTCATATATAGCTATAAATAATTTAGAAATATCGAGAAAACTTTAATGAAGAGCATACTCGTCATACCCAAATGGAAACCACGCCCGACATGATGAGTATATTCGTCACACCCAGTGCAGTGGTTAAATATTTGTTTATTTGGATCACCAATTATTTAATTCCTTTTCAATACTCCTCTCCTGCCAGATTCTGCAAGCACTTAGTCACTCTAGTCACTCTTAGTCACTCTAAGTTTAACCTCATTGTCATCTGCCAAGTGTTGACCCCCCAAAAGTGCTGTCCAGTCCACAATGTTACCCAGCAATGCATGTCCTTCTAGTTAATAAAGTGTCTAAAAAAACCTTTGTGTTGCACCCATTTGTTGTTGTTTGTGCTGGTCTAGCGGCATTATCATTACCCACTACACGCAATCTTTCTAGTAACCAAGATGTTCAGTGACAATGTCATGGAGCTGCAATCCAGACACTTCTGAGAAATACTCGTGGAGTTCATCAAGCATGCTGCATGGATCCAGTTTGATTAACGCATCCACACGTTCCTTTTAAGTTTTCCATGATAGGTGGCCAGAGCGCAGGCTATCACTCAAATTTTCTCTCCCAGCATTAAAATGTTTAATCCAATGTCGATTGTACCCCCTGTGACTTTCACTTGTTTTTACCATTGAAAGCATTTTTGGGAGGTCAACACGTCACAGATGACTATGAGGTTAAACTTGTGAAAGTGGTTGCGAAATCTGGCAGGAGAGGACTATTGAGAGGGAATCGAAAAATTGGTGATATGCTATGAAAAAATGTTTGAACATAGGCGGTGATTATGTGGAAAGATGGGGAAATATATAATTAATTCACAAAATAAAAAAACACAAAGATGATTTGCATAGTTTTTATATATCGAAATGGGTTGAACTTTCTGGACAACCCTCATATATGTGTAGGGGAATGGACAACCTTATCTCGAGTTTTCTCAGCAAAATAATGCTTTAATACCATATCATTTCATATCCTTTTGAAAATATTCCTCCTTAGCAAGGAAACCAATGGCCATTTTTTCCCAATTATAGTTATCTGACATGCTAACTCAAAAAGGATTTCAATAATTTACATTTCATAACTTCTAAATATTTCCTGAACATTAATACATTCCTGAAAATTAATCGAAATAAATTCATTATCCTTTTAATCAGTTTCATTTTGTATGGACTATTATATTCCCCTATGATATTAGATTTCCCCTATAATCCTCTTTAACATTTGTGGCATGAATTCAACTTTTATTTTGAACTTTGATTCATATGTCAAATTCTTAATACCCAATATTACTATGTAGTAATTAAAATTTGATATTTTAGTAACGTTTTATATAACAATAGGCCAAAATGGTTTATTACTTTTGGTACTGTTTTGCTCTTTGGGAGTGTCTGAGGAACAAGAAGTGTTTCCTGAGTAGAGGAACAAGTGGTGCTCGCCAGTGGCACCAATGCCCACCCCTATGGTGTAGAGGTGCTGCGACACATTTTCTCGAGAAGGGGGAGGAAGGAAGAGAATAGACCATCTTGCACACGGCTGGTTTCTCCTCCTTGGAGGAATTGGCCGTGAGGAGCGGGACCAAGGACATGTGTCAAACCAACTTATCTGGTCAATTTGAAGCATGGAAACTAATACCATCACCTCTTGGACTATGTACTCATAAATGGGGTTCATTTTCGTAGGTAACATTCTCAAGGCTTCATTTTCTCAAATGCATATTTGAAATCATTTTCATTTTTATGAATGGACTGTGCATATTTATTGTCACCAAAGATCACATGAATGTTTTGATTCCAAGGATGTTGTATGAAAAGCTTTCATACTGATCATCCCACATCATCAAATGTTGTATAAAAATGGATGTGCACCATTAATAATTTTTCTGAAACGTAATATGCAAGAAGCACCATGCATATTTGCATGTTTCAAATGAATTTTTATTTTTTTTCAATGCCATACTAAACTGTGAGAGGGAAATTAATGTACTCATGATTAATCATGTAATCATCATCATTAATAATGTACTCATCATTAATGTACTGATGATGTTGTTTGCAGAGGTCACTGATATGTACTGGAGTTCAGGATGATGTTTTCCTGGCATACGCTTGTGGTGAATTCTTCTTGGGATCTATGGAGAACATTACCTGGTGGAGATCCCAAGAAAAATTCACCATACCTTAGTTCAAACTCCTTTTGGACTGCAAATATTGTAAGCAGAATTCGTGTCAATGCCTTCAATGATGCTGAAAAAAATTGTTTTAATTATGGGGAATTTTCTTATTCAAATTTACTTCATTTTCTGTATCTGTTAACATTAGTTTTTTAGTCCTTCCACATGATGTTTTTGTCTTTGAAAATACCTATCTGTTTTCTTTTGTTTGACACAAATTATTATATGAATAAAAGAATGTTGTAAAGTTGTAAATTTGAAAAGAGAATTTTTGTAGGAAAACTAAAAGTGGAACAAAATCAGTACAATGAACGATAGCCCCTTCTAAAAAAGTGTCCCACTAAGTAAAAAGTGGAATTTGTTATGCTCAGTTCAGGTAGCTGCCATTTTAAAATTTATTCCAGGAAATGTTTTGATTTTAATAATTAGACTTTACATGTTTTTTTTAAATGAAGATCAAAGTCATATCTGTATTCCTAATGGAACTTGTGCTATGGTAAAAATCAGCAAGTGTGCATCTAAAAATGTTGGCTTCACAGAGTTCAGGATGGTGGAAAAAGATTTAAAAATTCATTTTGTGATGTTTAAATGCTCTATACTGGTTTTCATGAAACTCAATAATGGTTCACCATTCCATGATTTCACATTGAATGACCCATGCTTACATTCTGTGTATTTTGTTTAGAGAAGTAAACACAAGATTGAAGGAGTAATTTTGGTGCATTAGACTTCAGAAAAAAAAATTGTGTTCATTTTTGTTCTTGAAAATGAAGAGTATTCCATGTATTTATTAACTCAAGAGTATAATGGAATTGAAAAGTCTCGTGCAAGTATTTAAAAAGGCTGGAGTGTGATTTACACATCAACTTGGCTTTTTCCTTTGTTAAGTAGTGGCTCACCTTGGTGATTATTAGGCAGGGTGTTATAATCAGAGGGTCCCAAGTTGAAATTTGGGTGAGGCCTCTGCACACCCCAGCTAAACCCAAGCTGTGTGATATTTTGGGTAGTTCCTCTCAATGCAGGTGGCTCAAGGAAAGGGACTGTCTCCTCCACCATGTGTGTTTACATTTCACATGTTAGAACTTATTACCAGGTGAGCCATATCCTCACATATCATCTAGTCTCTGGATTGAATATGTTGTTAGCTGAAAGTTGACCTTGTTGTGACAAAACTCATATGGGGATTTTTTCAGGCCCCATGAGATCATTTGAATCTGTATTTGTAAATTTGGCAATGATCATTGATTTTTGTAATCTAATAATGATTAATAATATTAATAGTTACAATTATTTAAATATTCTGAATTTTAAATCTGATCCCCTTTATCTAACTACTCATTGCCAACTGTCCTACTGATGAGTGCATGTGTACAGGGTATGTGCTACTCATCCTGAATGTATTGGTGGGTTTTAATGTGCTAAGTGTCTAGGAAAAGAGCAGAAGTTGTAGATGTCTTTTCCACCTTTTTCTTTTGATTTCCTACATATTTTTTTCATGGAATATTTTCAGTTTAATTTTTCCCCATGAGAAATATATTGCAAGGATTGCATGGTTGGGTTAAATATTAAATTGTTGTACGGGTTTGATAGTTTGTTTTGTTATGGTTTAGGAAAACACTGCATATTTGTTTTGAAGTGAACTAAGTGAATTTCATCTTTTTTGGTGGGGGTAAAAACTCAAGGTTCATAATATAATTGAAAAATGCCAAGAGTATGATCAGCAAGCATTATCTGAGGAACTAAATGTTGAGATGAATTACAAGTGAGAGTTGTTAGAAATGTGGATATAAGTCGAACAGGTTTTGCTTATCGTGACTGATAGATTATTCTCTTCGACTAATGGGTGATGTTTGTGAGCTAATGTGCACTCCGGTATGGTTTAATGTATGAATTGTTCTGAATACATGTGGATGTTTCTTAAGTCTGATATTCGTGAATTGTTTAAAAGTGCACTGGGCCACATGTATTCTATACTCTGCTCAAGTCTTAATTTGAATTTGATACATCTCTTCATTTAATTTTGTCTCCAAGTTGAATTGGAATTCCAGTGATTTTTAAATATGTATACAGTATATATACTGCAATTAGTTGACCTTTTCTTACTATTTTACGTTGACTATTCTATGTAGTACATATTCAATCTTGGTTGCTAATCAACTAAAAATCTAAAAAGAATTTTAATAATCTCCTTTTCTGAGTTAGATATTATTATTACATTAAAATATTGTAGGTGTACTCAATAGGTTCAAGCATGGCAAAAAATTATTTTGTTTCCATCCTCAGAAGACATGACCATTGTTGACTGTATTAATAATTATTGAAGCATCGCATTCATTGCCATATGCTTTACAATTTGAGCCTTTCTTGCCATATTCTACCCAAGTTTTTAAAAATATTCTGTTTTCTTTTGTTTACAGTGAGTGGAAACCTCCATTAGAAAAAACAATTAGTGTGGTTGCTTGCAATACATGTCAAGTACTTTGTGCATCAGGGAGTGACCTCTATTATTTGGAAATTTGTGAGGGAGAACTTGTGATGAAAGCGTAAGTTGAATATAAGTTTAAAACTATTGTAATATATTCTCAGTGTGTTGTCATTTGATTGTATTATCATTTGATTGTGTTATCATTTGGATTTCCTGGACTCTTTACAGTCACACTACCCTTGAGCATGAAGTTGCTTGCCTAGATATAAATCCACTTCAGGATGGCTCAGGAGGAACAGCAAAAAAGGCAGAGATGGCAGCCGTTGGCCTTTGGACAGATATATCTGCACGTGTTCTCAGATTGCCATCCTTAGAAGAGCTTAATCGTGAATTTCTTGGAGGAGGTTTGTTCACTGACTTACACAAATGCATGCATGTTTCATTGGTAGATTCAATTGAAGTATCCTTGCAAGTGTACAATTTAAATTGTTTATTTTAGTTGAATGATGATAGAAAGGGATAGTGATTGCTATAGCACTCGGCTAACGTGTGTGCTAATCCTTTTTAAAATTTCAAGACTTTTTTATGTTTTTACACGAGTGGTTACTGAGAGTTACAAACTGTGTTTTTCAACTTTTTCTCTATATTAGCTTTTGGTGTTGATTGGTAAGATTGAAATAATCAGTGAATTTTTTAAACCTTCCTTTCTTTTGCAGTGATCTATTGAAAAAGGTTTTTTATCACAGGTATCATAGCCATCTTCTCTACTGATGCTTTTCTCACTGGTGGTGAATACAGTTTCAACAATTAAAACATTTCTCCACAGTAATAATCTACATTATAATGCTAAATTTTATTGAAATATAAACACATTTCCCTTTTAGAGTTTTTTTCATGGCTAGCATTGTGATAATATTTCCAGTTGCATATAGTTTATCAGTTTGAAAAGTTATGTTGTAATGAGCACCCTTTAATATGCATTAAGTTTACCTTGCCTAATTGACAATTGGTTATCCAACACAAGTCCATGATAAATAATTGCAGAAACAAGATGAAATTGTAAACAGAGTGATACTCTAAAGAACAAGGTCACAGGAACTTTTGCATTCCTACCAAATTTATATTTTTCACTTTTGCTAATGTTACTTATTTCTTTTAGTGTACTCACAAAATGTGAATTCATTTTTCATTCAAATGCTCATTTATTCATTTTCGCAAACGTATAGTGCACAAAAATTAAATTAAGTAAACTTAAGAAAGTTAATTCAAAATCAAAATCACCAATATTTTCATGGTATCTTGGTTTTCTTCTCTTAGGTTTATGGTAGAAAAATGTTTTGAGGTCAATCCACATCTACTCCAAGAATAATGATTCTGTTGAGTATCCATCATTCTGCATTTACTGTAAAATAGAGCAATTTCTAAATATTATTGCTCGGTTGGTTGTTCACTCAAGTTTCTTTACTTCTGCAAATTAGTGAATTCGAGGAAT
>LYUA01003672.1:141796-154584 GCA_002093875.1 Calopteryx splendens
TAAATGCAACAGCGGTTTATCCGCTAAAAGTTACTCTGATCATCTTTGTATTATTCCTACCATTATTAATTTTATTTTGTACTTAACTTTCAAATAAAGATTCCCCGAGTTTCATTGAATTCATTACCTTCTTTCTTTCTTTCTTTTACCACAGCCCATATTTAAATTTTGAGATGAAAAATATTGATATACACTACATATTTCATTTAGGACACTTAAATTAAAATGAAATGTAATGAGATTGGAGGAGGGTACCGTAAGTTGGGGTGAGTTCGGACACTTTTTCATGTAAAATCGTAGTTTACGAATTGGTATATTTGCAGATGTACGTAAAAACCAAAATTTAAAATAACTTAATCTTCTGAAATGTTACGATAAGAAAAAAAATCATGTTGCATAACTAGTAACTCTGAAAAATATTAAACAATCCTGTCCGAACTCACCCCACAGAATGGGGTGAGTTCAGACACCCGCGATGGTAAATATCAGTAAAATCCCACGGGGGATAATAAATTCATTTAAATGTTTCTACGATAATAATAATAATTTATTTGGTGTATGATTACATCTAGATTTTTGCGTTTCCTTTGATCTAGACATTTTCCCCATGCGATTTTTAGAAGCCGAAAAAAAGCAAGGTCAAGAGGCTGGCATGAATCCTTCGCATTAGGAGGAAGCATGACAAATCTTATTCCCATTTCTTCGTGTGTTCTAATGATTTCTATCGAGAGGTGACTCGAAAGAATGTCCCCTAGGAAAACTTTAGATCCTTGCCTCTTTTGAAAAATGGGACTGCCACTGCTGAATGCCACCTTCTACCCAGGTAGGGTACAAATGCACAGCTTTGTACACTGTGTATGGTGAAAGCACCTCCCTGCTTGCGGATGCGGTGATCATCACAGACACTCGTTTTACCTGTGTCCTTGATCACTGATGGGTGTTTTACTCCCCTTTTAACAATGACCTTGATTGACCAATGATTTTCCAGGATCATCGCTAAAATTTGTCTCGTTGTAGTTGACTTTTCCAGAGGAACACGGGTCAAAACAATTTTTAAATTATTGAAATAGTCCTCAAGAACTTGCCTAGTGACTGCTGCGCGAACCCTTTTAATGTTTTCTCCCAATTGGACTGAGTTTGCACCGTCTCAACATGAAACTCCACACCCAATCCATTCCCGGACAGTTATCTTTGAGCCATGTTTCTTTTCGTCCCATATGATTGAAAAACTCCATCACTACTAATTGGAGGGCAACTGCTCGCAAAGGAATCCCTGCACTCTACACATTTAAGCACCCCCTGTGCCAGCTGATATTCTTCATTAGTGGACAGAACCGTTTGACCCCAGTTTTCTTTGGGTGATTTTGTTAAAGTCTGTCATGGAGAGTTGATTTTGCCACTCCAAACTCCTTGCATGCAGTCCGAAGTGTCATCCTTCCACATTTGACAACTTCAAAAGCTTTGTCAATGTCACTTTCATTGTGGCTGTGTGACTGCCGGCCCCCAACGACCCTTGCGTTGGTTCTGACCATCCCGCCCGCGCGAAACTACACAAAGGCACATATTATATTCTAATTATTAGAATATTGCTAGGATTTCAATGAAAATTTCCATATGTAATGAGAAATAATGCAGTATATAAAGGAAAGTAAATCCGTTAATTTCATAAGTACATACCAAAAATATTGTAGTTTCTTTTCTGCGATGCAAAATTTCAAGCAACTGCCCCGCCGCAAACATATTGGTTTGACTACGATGATAATTAACAGATCCATTGCTTTTATAGGTAATACACTACATTGTATCTCTCCTCATATGGAGGAAATGATTAAATTGTATTTCAATGAAAACATAAGCAGAAAACACAATGTAAGCCCTAGCCGTCGCGATTGTCTGATCTCGCCCCACTACTGTGAACGATGGGTACTGTGCATTATGTGGTGGAAGGTGGGGAGGTAAATTGTTGCCTTAACGGTGGTACATGATTCATGGATATCCCCAAAGACACTCCCTTGTGGTGTCTTAGCTACCTTTTAACTGGAATTCATCAGTGCCTTAGCCCTTATAAATTATTGATAAAAACTTGGGTGTATATGCTCTAGGGCATGCAACTCTTAAATTATTTCTTTTTTGGTTTCTCTGTGGAACTATGAATCAATTAGTTGAATGTTTAGTTCTTATTAACTTCTTAATATTTTTTATACAATTCCTGTTAAAGTTTAATTGTATTATGATAAAATAGTAAGTAATAATTTTCACTTAATATTTCAGGTGAGGTTGTTTGAATGGACTGCAGAGAAGGAATTGAGGCTGGAATGCAGTCACTTTAATAATATCATAGCACTTTATTTGAAAACAAAGGGAGACTTTATACTTGTTGGAGATTTAATGAGATCTATGACACTTCTGCAATATAAAACGATGGAAGGTAGCTTTGAGGAGGTATGTATGAAGTAACTTAAGAAATAATTACATTTTAAAACTAGAGTTCTATGGTATTGATCTCTAAAACATTATTTTCCTAAAGTATGCGTTCATGGTCTGAAGCTAAAATGAGTTATAATTTTGGACTCTGGTATCTCAAACTTAATTCTTGTAAGATGGAAGGAGGTGGATGGAAGTGCTATGGTCATACATGGCAAGAGCTGCACTCTGGTGGACAGTTCATCACTTAAAGTATCCATTTAAATTAAAAAGATGATCCCAAAAAACTATTACACACTGTTTTGAACTTCGGAGGGACTTCCAGACCTAACTGTATTTTCTTTTTCAGTTTTTGTTTAATTTTATATGTTTCCAAAACATTATTAATGGTAATCCAACTGTTAAGGTAGGTTTCTGATGGACGTGCATCTACAATTAGCCTTCCTTCATTCCATCCAGCATTCCTAATGTTTTCCTCCCTCTATCTACCTACCCAACATTCTACCCTCTATCACATTCTTCAACAAATCCATTGCCACTCAGTACACCCTACCTATCTGTGTTTGCCTGCATTCTTTGGATTTCTCCCAGTAGCCTTCTCTCCTCCCCTCCTACCATTCCCAAAACCTCTTCGTTTGTTTTCCTTTCCGTCTATTTCACTTTTCCTGCCTTCTTTGGATATTCAAAATACATATTTTTTTGTTTTCTTCCCTGCTTACCCAAGCTTATGTTATTTCTAACTGCCATCAACATCCCACTGGGTCATTCCTCCTCCTCTGAATTTTGCCTAGCTCTGCTCTTTTGTATTTCAATTGTTAACCTTTTATTACAATGCACCAGGCAAACTTGCCTAAACTGGCATACAGCCATGTACGCTTTGTAAGATAGTATGGCACTTCTTCGGTTACCTAAACAACATTTGAATGGTAACTGCCCTATTTTCTTATGAACATGGAATTAGCTTAATAAATTGAAGAGTAAGTGTAGTATATTTTGCCAGACGAATAACTAGCTCAAGCACCTTTACATTCTTTAAGACATTTTATACCATATAATTATCATATTGGAGGCTCCTGCTAATAAATGCAACTTTGTTTGCATTATGTTGCCTTACAAAGTTGCAAGTAGTGGTTGGGTACGGCTGCTCCTGAGTGGATTTTGAAGGATATGTATTTAGGTAAGTGGTGTTGCAATTCAGGTCGGAGTGTAGCTGTATAGACTTATCTAGTGGGATTGCACAAAGGACTCACCTGCTCTTTCCCCCCTCCTCTTATGACTGGCCCTTTTAATTCTAATCTTCGGTATGAAATTTTTTATTTATATTTATTTAAATTATTAAATTGAAGAAATTCATGGTCTGAGAGCATAGGATAATTAATTAATTTATTCAGCGTCAACTATATTCAACAATTTTGTGAGCATTTTTTATGTTAATGGTTATAGTAAAACTTTTATAAAAAATATTTTCAATATTTTTTATAACCACTGCTGGTGAGTTTTTATTTTATGGTCACTTGCATTAGTTATGGGAGGTCAAGCGGCCAGCTGATGATTTCAATGTCTATGAAAATTAGAGTGATTTGCGAAGGTGCAATTTGAGTTTTCATGGTTGATAATAGTTAATTGACTTCAACATGGTTAGTAGTACTTACATGTGTCTTCAGGTTTTCACTAGGAGAATACTTGTGTTTTGAGAATAGCATATTGAAAATGATGATTGTTGAATAATTTTGTTTTTGTCTTTCCGATTTTCCATAATGATCAAATTAGAAAAACATGTATTAGATCTTGGTTCTCATGCCTCAGGATTCGGTTATTTCAAGTACTCCTTATTTCCAGATGGCTAGAGACTACAATCCCAACTGGATGACAGCAGTTGAGATATGGGATGATGATACTTTCCTTGGGGCTGAAAACTCACTAAATTTATTTGTCTGCCAGAAGGACAGGTAACTAAAATGCATTTACTTTATCATCCTAAACTAAGGTTAAACTTGTAAAGTGAAAATGTCAATAATTTATTTGAATTAAATATGCAAAAAAATCGTGTCCTTTTCTTGGATTTATAAATGGTGCTATTCAAACTTGTACGATATTTTTTAAATGATTTCAATTTTCTTTATTGATCATGTCTTAATGAACCAAAGAAAGAAATCAATAACTGTGAAAAGTGAGCCAAAGAATTGTTTTTGGTGGATTTAATTTTCAATACTTGACATGCTCATAATTGTATGGTATTTTTATGAAGGAGAAACTGGATGAAGATTTTTTACAATCATTAGACCTGCATTCAAATATGAAATACATATTTATTTTGTTAATACAAGGCATAGCCAAAAAGCAAGTACCGTTTTGCAATAGTTTCACTGTAGTGCTGTGATCCCTGTCGTGTGCATGTGCACTATCTTTTCTGATATCTTGGCTTTCCACTGTCATTTTCAGCCGAAAATAAGTGTGTTGTTTTCTTTTGATTGTTTGCAATGTTTAAGTCATTAGAAGATCCCATTGACTGTGAAATATGGTCTGTTATCCAATTTATGGTAACAGTGCATTGAGTGATGGAATGGTTGGGAAATGAAGGTAAGGAGACAGTTCAACGAAGGATAAACAAATGAACTCGTGATGAACCAAGGGGTGGGCAGCCTCCTATTGTCAATGAATATTTGGTCTGGAAAAGTTTTTGAGAAAATTTGTGAGAATCAGCATTTCATGATTTCCGTACTTTGCGATAAATTTCTTGAAATTTCAAGATTGCTCATAATAAAACTTTAAAATGCTGTGCAGCAGTGTTTATCATCATTGGCGGCACCATTCTTTGGAGAGGGAATAAACAAACTAAGTCTCCAGTTATGACAAGTGTCTCAACAATCGTGTAAATTTGTAGAAAATAGTTCTAGGAATGTTTTTTCATGTAAAAAAATCCAAACAAAAATATCATGTGAGAAGTGTTTTTTATACAAAAACGGTACTTACTTCTTGAACTCACCTCATAATATAAGGTGAATTTTTAAATAACAAGCACAATTAAAAATATTGATGTTTAACTTTTGAATCAGTAAATAAAAAAATATGAGAAAATAAAAATCATCTTCTGTTTAAAATAAAATCCTTAGCATGTGCAAATTTTTTCATGTGTAAAATACATGAATCTTTCCTCTATGTTCGAATCTTCAATTTCTCGAATCTCAGATTTTTCGTTGAATCTGAATCCTTGAAAATCCTAGTCAACAACACTCTTGGTTTATTTTATGCTTTATTTTTACTCAGAAATAAAAATGCGTGCTTTAGTGTACAGACTTTTAAATATCCTTTTTGTCTTATATTGTTCAAGTTGTCACATGTAAATCTATGGTGAGACAAGTAATATAAATTCCATGCAGGGTCATTGCTGGTGCTTGTATTGCATCTACTTAGCAAGTGTTAAAGATTAAATTTTTGCTGATATAATGAAACAAATTGATGAATCATTTGAGTGTTGATTTTTATTGCAGCAGAATGAAGGATTTTTGAAAAACCTAATATATCTTTATGAATCGAAAAAAAATTATTTTTAGTGGTCAACAACTCACTGTTCTTATAGTATTGATACTTTTTATTAAAATTTTAAAGTACCTTAAGTAGATATATTTAAATAATTTATATTCCAGTTGTATATTGTGCATTGAAGTTGGCCAAACAACTCACAGGTTTTCTTTGGGTACTACTATTCCTATTCAGGTATATGTGATGGATAATAGCTGCGTATGTACCTTACATCCATGTAGATTATGTTTTTAATTATTATTTCCATTTTACAAATCTAGTGCAGCCACAACAGATGAGGAAAGGCAACAAATGCAGGAGGTTGGACAGTTTCATTTGGGTGACATGGTGAACGTTTTTCGTCATGGTTCACTGGTTATGCAAAATGTTGGTGATATGTCTACTCCCACGCATGGTTGTGTCTTATTTGGTACTGTCAGTGGCACAATAGGTAAGGTTCTGTATTTGTTTTTATGATTCCTTTTTGTCTTTGATTGATGTCTTTCTAACTTAAATTTTACTATGTAGTATATTAATTGCACATCTTTGATCAAGTATTGTTGGCTCTGAAGCATGACTTAATTGCCAAAATTAGTGGACACCAACTTCCCACTCTGGCGAGAAAACAAAACAGATGGAAGAGAGAGACGACACGAGCCGCTGTAACTTCTCCAATATTTTGGTGCAGGAGGGGTAGAGGGTGGGGAAGGTGCAGCATTTTATAGGTTCTGGCTCTCTAGTCGACATGATATG
Organism: Calopteryx splendens; assembly: GCA_002093875.1. Taxonomy (NCBI): domain Eukaryota; kingdom Metazoa; phylum Arthropoda; class Insecta; order Odonata; family Calopterygidae; genus Calopteryx; species Calopteryx splendens. The sequence goes on from LYUA01003672.1 coordinate 148,496, forward strand.
AAATTGCTACTTGGTCTTGACCTGCTTTTAATTTTATCCTTAAATTACTTCTCTGGTATATTTGTACAATGAAGCTTTTTAACATGAACGCTCACTAAATTTACAATGTACCAAATATAACTAAATACACTTGCTTAAATGCATGATGAGACGTTCAATACAAGGGACATCATAAAGTTCGTGGAATCGACAAACTCTATGATGCCCATCCAACACACTTGTGTTTCTTAAAGTTGCCAGGACTCAAATATAGTGCAAATGTGGCTTTCATAGATACACAATGATGAAAAAACATCACACTATATTTGGGCCAATACAGTAATTTTTCTCATTCGAGGGTGGTGAGAAAGAGGAAGACAGAGATTAGGCTTTTCAGACATTATGAAGGTAGGTTGAAAGTAAGAGGTACTCAAAGTTGTTGAGAATTTGAATATTCCACCTAAACCAGTAGCAGTACAAACCTCTGCCCTTAGATGCCACCCGGTATGAATTGCAGCTGCCAGTCGGCCAAGCGACATCTTTGTGAGTGCATGTGTTTCTTAGTTTTTGTTGTTTTTGCTACACTGTGTTCTTCTCTGTCTGGGAATTCCCAAAATGTCGTCCAGTGTGAAGATTGCTGCTTTGTTTCAGGGTCATATCTGTAAACCCTCGATTCATCAGTAGTTATGACTCTGGACAGGAAGGTTTGGTCATCTGGAACTGTTGGTTACAGCTCAGTGCACACACCTCAACCCGTTGGTCTCGTTCATCATCTTTCAAAAGACAAGGAACAAACTCAGTTCTGCACTGTACATCCGCTAGAATGTGCTGACATGCCTCGTATGACAGCCGAACCCGGTAACAAACATGGATTGTTTTCCTACGGTCCTCAAGGATCATTTCATACACTTCTGCAATCATTTCTTGGTCATCTTCTTTAGTTTTCTGGTCATCTATGAATTGTTCAAACCACTCATATTCTTGCTTGGGTTAGAGATTCCTCACCAAATACATCCTTTAGCATTCAGTGGGTTTCAGCAGCAATTTTCTTGAGCTTGAAACAAAATTTAATGAAGATAAACTTCTCTCCTCCACAAGCCATTTTGAAATCTACTGACAGAAGAATATGGTGTAATGAAAGCAACAAAAAATAAGAAACACGAGCACTCACAAAGATACCGGTTAGCAGAATGGCAGCTGAAATCCACACCAAGTGGCCTCTGGTGGCAGAATTTTGTGCTGCTACTGGTTTGGGTGGAATGTTCAAATTCTCGGCAACTTTGGGCAACCTTGTATGGAGAGCTGAAGGGCGAAATGATGTAGAACAAGCAAGAAGAGGCATGAAATGTATATATGTTCAAATATGACAGTGTTTTAGAAATTACTCAAAACCTATTTATGTTGGAAGATTACATTTTTTGATTTTAAGTTTTTAAACTGTTATGAACATTGGTAAGAATTTTTAAATCTTTATTCTTACTAGCTACTACTCACTAGCTACTAGCTCACACTATCGTATTCCATTTCAGATTTTTATTTTGGAAAGGTTTATTCTTCTCTAGTGATAGGATGACCTATTTTTAAAATGTGTTTGACAACAGCTGATTGTATTAAATGGCCATTTTGGAATAGTTCCAAGCATTCTTTAAATGCAATGATGGGATTACATTTTGTTTGCCCAATGTAAACTTGTTGGCATGTGCTGAAATTTATTTTATAAATGTCAGATTTAAGTGATACTTTTTTGATTTCAGCTTTGGGATGAAATCTCTTCGAATTCTAGGATTTAGATAACTAGATAATGTGGTGTCCATTATTTGACTTCGTTATGTTTTTCTGTATTTCTCTTTAGTTTATTGTTGTTTCTTCTTTCTTATCTTATTCAGGTGCATAAATTCCAATTACCATTAAATCTCCTCTGGCAAATTCCAGTCTTATTGTGTCCCAGTATACTTTTACATATTAGAGTATTCTTAAATGTGATTTTGCCATTTATGATCTATTTGCAGTAACTCCACAGTATGCTCTCTTGTACTGACGTACACCATTGCAGAGCATGTTTAGATATTGATAAGTTCATGAAATTTTTGATTTAGCAGTTTTTTATGTTTTGATTGTTGCAGGACTGGTCACACAGATTCCTCCTCACTTCTATGAGTTTCTCAGAGACTTACAGGATAGGTTAACTCAGGTGATTAAGTCTGTTGGTAAGGTTGAACATTCTCAGTGGAGGTCATTCACAACAGACATAAAAACAGAACCCTGTGAAGGATTCATTGATGGTGACCTAATTGAAAGCTTTCTGGACCTCTCACAAGATAAGATGCAAGAAGTTGCTCAAGGTTTACAGGTGAGCGTGCCTTCATTCTTAAACTATGTTTGGTTTATTGCTATCATTATGTCTGTGATGAATGAATCTTTAAATCATCAAGGGTATTTAATTATCATAATGTTCTTTGCAGATCCCTGCAGCATGTGATGGGAAAAGGGTAAGATATTACATATATCCATTTAATACACTTAATAGCCTGTTTATAGTTAATAAAAGTGACTGTTAAGTTATGACTTGGTGTTATGATTTAGAAATTATCTGCATTTTTCACCTATTATGTAAAGCTGTAAATTCAATTGCATGAATTATTTTTGTGTGGCATTGTGCTGGAATCGATAATGTAAAATGAGCAACACCTTGAAATTTAAGGCTCTCAAATTTGTCTTTTGAGTTTCAAAGTTCCACTTTTTTAGATAAAGGTCACTCTAACTATAATGCAGTTGTTGACGTTTTCTTCAAATGTTGCAGAAATTGATATAGATTTTTTTATTAATTTACTTAATTCTTTTCAGATGGATACCGGAAGTGAAATAAAACAAGAAGCCACTGTGGATGACTTGGTGAAGGTTGTTGAAGACTTGACCAGAATACATTAAAAAGGTGTTTCTGAGGACAACTAAGTGAAAATGTGTGACAGATGTGTGATGATGTTAGGGAGCCTAATAGGTCTTTGTTAAAATACATAATAAAAGTTGCACTGATGACTTTTAAAGTCTATACACAATTGGATAACATCTGTGAACATGGAGCTTGTTATTTTAAAGCCAAAGGCTTAAACAATTAGGACATATTTTTACAGGAAATTGAAATTGAAAAAAACATGACGTTTGAAATCTCAATTGCAGGAAAGCAAGAGGAACTACATCTCAATTCAGTTAAGTTCCATTATTTGAAATGTCTGAGTTATCAATATTCTATAAAATCTTGTTGTAACTCTGTGAGGATTAAACATGAAATTGCAAGTTGCATTGTTTTGCTTTCTCTGTACATTTTGTGGTGGAGACACCAATATTTCTTGTGTGAGTAAAGATTTATTGTGTTTTGTATAAAGGTAGTTGTATTTTTAATTTTCCTTTGTACAGTGATGATAAAAAGTTGTAAAATTTGACTTATTTCTCAATTTACACTATAGACACCTAAGTTCCTAAGCTTTGTAAAAGGCTGCATTTTAAGTACCTACATCATATTGCGGCCTTGGGATATCATGATTTAAATTTAACTAATTCTTCAATTATTATCTTATTCTTGTATCTTTTTAGTTTTTTTGGCAGTAACATAGAGGTGCAGATAATGATCTACTTCTTCACCTTTGTACAAAGTGATATATGAAGTCTGAACTCATTGCAGATACCATTTATACTATTGGTACTGTGGTGGCCTGAAGTGATTTGCATATATGATCATTGGTATTATTTCTTTGGGCTGTTCCACTTACAATTTCAGTGTGTAAGGAACTCTTTGTATATTTTATTGCTCAGTGTTATTTTGTGTGCATGTACATACATATATGTTTGAATGCCTACTGTAATGCTACTTGAAAACCATGATATACAGTAAAAGAACAAGTCTTGAATTTTCTGTTGAAAATCCATACTAATTTTCCTAAGGGATAGATTGGTGGGAAGTGTAAATCAGCTTATTTTTATCTTCAACTAGATATTTCTTCGTAGATGAACCCTATTTTTAAGAAATAGGATTCAGAATTAATTCGGGGTAAAATGTTCGTTTTCAATAATTTGAATAAATTCTTCATGTGTCTTTTCTGGAATATATGCTGAAGTGTCAGATTTTTCTTTTGTGGATAATAATAATAATATGAGTTTATTGAAATAGTGAATTAAAATTGAGTAGTTAAATGAAAGGAATTCAGACCAGGGTTCCGAATTTGTTCATTGTCATATTGCTAGAGTTTTACCAATTGTGTGCTGTATTTGATTATTTGTAGGTCAGTTATTTTCAGAAACGAGGTGAATTATTATAATGGGCTCCAGAAATTTGTTAATCATAACAATGAAAATAGAGTTATAAGTTTTCACATGAGGGTAATATCTAGCTCTCCTTGAGAGAATTTTGTATTTGGCTGCATTTATGCTTGAAAGGCAAAACAACTTCATTTTTCCACAAACTATCTAGCACAACCCGGGTTTCAACAGTTATGTCATCTTCAGGTGAACTGCAGAGAATCATTTTCACATTGTGTATATACATATATATTCCCCGTGGAGCTGAACATAATACCGATTAGTCAGTTTACCGGAACAATGTAAGGTCGGGGAGGGTGTGAGTGGGAGGCATACAATTTATAATTTATTAATTCATTATTTGAATCCAATGACTTTAAAAATTCTAATTGCTTGAGTGCATCCAGGCGGAGCCCATTCCTCTCTAAATATAGGATTTTGGGAATGAAATTACTTGTGTTTGTTTTCAAGGTGTTTAGCAAATTGGGATGTTTGGTTCAAATTTTTAAAGCAGGCATCTGAAATTTTCTTCCTGTTTGCCCTCTTGTGTATACTGCAGAGCATCTGCACTGAAGTTGATAAAGTAGTTGAAGTAGATAAGCTAAGTAGTTCACCTGAAGATGACATATCTGTCGAAACCCAGGTTGTGCTAAATAAAGTTTGTGGAAAAATAGAGTTGTTTTGTCTTTCAATGATTAATCGTTTCCACCAAGTAACTGCCGATACCATCAACTGCATTTGTGCTTTTATCCATGTGTGGTGGAAGAAACTCATTCTTTTGAGAGGGAAGTATGCATTGAAAAAAAATGATTGAAATTGCTAGCATCATAATATTTACTTCTAGGTACCAATGGTGTATTAATAATGTGAAGGTTTTTCGTCTCTTGAGTGCACATTACCTAAACTTGTGATAGTTAACAGTTTGTTAATATGAGCCTTAAAAGAGTGATTTGAGTTCATTAAGTTAATATACACAGTCACAGACGAATGGAATCATTTTAATAATTGCAGAATTGAAGGGTAAGTTTCTCTTGATTTTTGTCTATAATGAGAGCTCTTTCTGGAAAAAATTAAAACTTTTTGGTATATATGACCAACGAGACGATATAATAGGCATGAAGTTAGTCTACTGAATATCATAATTTACATTGTTGTTGTTGAAGTTGTTAGTAAGGCTTTTGCTACAACAATCCTGTTAATATGCACATTATAGTATGTTTTGAATAAATTTGGCATTCTGCTTTTGGGAGATAAGTAATTATTAAGCATACACTGATGGAGTAAAGTTGGAACACACAATTGAGAGCATAAGAAATCATTGTAGGTTGTTTTTTTAAATAATTGATAGCGATGATGTCATGATTGTGTTTACATTGAGAGAATATAAAAAAATTGGAGAAATTTTCTTTCACTGTAGACAGGATTTTTTGCTGTCATTGATCAATTGAAAATTAGCTATTGGTGTATGCAGTAATAGGTGCATATTTGCACCATAGTTCCCCATAGGTCATTATGACCAAACTTCAGCTCATCCTCTTATGTTTCTTTTAGCACGCCGCTGGTCTGAGCATAACTATGTTATGCATAAGGCAAAACTGACACTGCCTATGGAGTCAAATGTGCATGAAAACTTTTTTCTCATTCTTTTTGCTTTATTTTTTAGATGAAACATTATACTTACAAGTGGAAATAAGAAAATTTAAAAAATTATACAGAGAAAACATGATAGGTACACTATAAATATATATGTACCATGTAAATTATTATTATAAGAGAAACACAGACACTTCGCAATTTTCCACTTGATAAAAATTTAA
>LYUA01003673.1:93303-107535 GCA_002093875.1 Calopteryx splendens
TATATATATATATATATACATATATATATATATTTATTATATTTCTTCGTAAAAAACATAACAGCGATAGAAAAACACAGAAAAGAAATAGACTTACTGTAGCTTTCGGAGCAACGCTCCACCTTCAGCAAGCAGAGAGAGATGCAAAATGATGAGCATGTGCGCTGGTGATGGTATTAGCAAAAGGAGGGGTAATGGAAGAGGGAAGGACGAGGATGGGAAGTTGTTTGTTCGGTAGTAATTATCGCAATTTTCTATTGGCGGAGATTTGATCCAGGATATGGAAGAGACTTTGTGATCCAAATGTAAGCAAGTTCAACTGTGTGAACGTCAATAATGGAAGTGGAGGGAGGAAGTTTATGTAAAATGAAAACGGTGAAACAATCATCAAAGTTTTTTTGTCGTGGGAATGGGGATAGATAAGGATAGGAATAACTGGGGTAGATGCAATTAGTTGATGAACGGTGATTGTTCATGCGGAGGGATAGGAGGGTGGTACATTCTCCAATGCAAAAAGACCGGCAAAAGTTGCAATTGAAGATATATATCACGTTTTTAGATACGCAATTGCTGATGGCACTGGTATTAAGTGGGAGCGAAATGTTACGGGGGGAGTTCGTGAGAGAGAGAGTGTGATCAGGGGGCATGTATTACATCTTGGGCGCAGGCAAGGTCGTGTGGAATGAGGCTGTGGAATGGAGGAAGGAGGGTTAAGGTGAGTGGATGGTTGCTTGAGTTGATGACGAAAGATGTCCTTTAGGTTTTGGGGGCGGCGGAATATAAGTGAGGGGCATTTTGGAAATAAGTAGGAAGTGGATTTGTTTTTGCTAATTATTGGGAAAAGATCTTGAAGGATCTTTTTTTCATTTTTTCGCGCCTGAGATATTGGTAATGCACATTGGTACACATGGTATTATTGGTCTGGTCAGATTTTTGTCACGGGGAGAAATGGGAAGAAGCCGGTAAGATGCGTCTCTCGAGAATGTGGTCGGGGTACTCGCGTTTTGAACGGGCATGTCGTAAGTAAGCAATATATTTTTCTAGATAGCTGGTGGAATTGCAAATTCTATGTCCGAGGATGGATAGAGCATACGGAATGTACCTCTTAATGTGCGGGGGGTGGCAGTCCAAACGTCCATAAATGTAGGTAGAGTTGTCTGGCAAAGGATAAGGACGCGGCCTCCCAGGGTGTGCACATCAGCGTCCGGCGATGCAACGCTAACCTCGTTTCGGTCAATGCAACCCAAGGCGCGAAGGCAGGCATGTTGACGGAAGAGGAGATTGTGCTCGGTTTGAAGTGATTTATAGCGGGAGATTACGGGATATAAAACTATTTCTCAAAAAAATTGGTGTTTTCCCCTTCTTCGACTACACCAACGATAAGGTTTGGTGAACATATGACGTCAAGCAGTTAGAGGAGATATTGGGAGCGAGCGGGGTGTTTGAGCAAGTGTGATAGTACGTGATAAGGGGGAGTGGAGGACTTCGCTACGAAAGAGTCTCCCAGAAAAATATAGTCCAAATAGCTTTAAATTTGAAGAAGCACTAGGTACCGGTTGAATTGATTCGCCCCGAATCGACGCAAGAAAATGGGGTTGGCCGAGATCTTATTGAGCCGTCAGGTTGGGGTACGAGTTGCAGATCGGAGAGTTGAAAAGGAGCCTGGTTGAGTAAGGCTTTAAAGTTGGGGACGTATCTCGTTATGGAAAGGGGACGACGAAGGGTATGCGAGGAAGACAATTTATTTTGCAAATTTGCCCTTCCTAGGACTTCCCTTACAGCATTAAAATATTAATTTTTATTCAAATCCCCGAAGTGATCCCCATAACAAATTACATAGCAGCGATATAAACAATACGGTGCGGAATATTTTCTCCGTGAACGTTTACAACAATCACATTACTTCTGAAAAACTACACTTTATTCAAGTGTCTACTAGAATGGTACACGATAGGTAGATATTTCGTAACCATATTTCAAGTCTTGCTAAACCAATGTGAGTGTATGCCACATTTTAAAACCAAAAATAGTCATTTGAATGGCAATAAGTGTCCACTGGTTCTGAAGAAAATATTTTTATATCTTCAGTTCATATTATTTTGAATTGTCATATATTCGAAAATTTCTCACCTCTTCCACTCACGGTTATCCAGATAAATTGCGACATTGCCAAAAGAGTTCATCTGTTCGTTAGAAAAAAAAATTTTTTAACTCTTCAGCTCTAAACACTCGAAAAATAATTTCGTATATTTGAATTGATCTTTTGAGCTTCAAATGGGTATCAGAAACAGTTTGTTTCTTTCACTTTTAGCGAGATGGATAGTGAAACGAGGCAGCACACCCAGAAATATTGCACCATTTCACACACCCAAGAGAGAAGAGTGTCTTCCGAACGATATATTACACTAATAGACCTCCAAGCTCTTTACAACACGAATATTGTGGGGCACATAGATTTAACGATATAACGATTTCAATTGGCGCTTGCTTCTGTCTTCTGCACCTCCCTCCACCTCACCATGCTTCCTGCATTGTTAGACGTAGTCCTACTTCAACATCCGAGAAGCATATCCTGATAATCGTCACTATACACGTCTATTTTCAATTCCATTTCAATGGCATTAAGAATTTCAACGTCCAACTCTGTTTTGACGGATTGAAGATAATGATGACACTGTAAAGCGGTATAGTTTGTTTGTTTCCACCAATATATTCACATATTAGGTACTATACCGAGTTGATGGCATAATACTGGACAGAAAGGAAGGATATTGGATGGAAGGGCATTGGATTGGATAAGACAGCATAGTCGTGTGACATAAAATCAGAAGGGATCAACGAAATTTCATGCTTCTCCAAAACATCAAACAAGAAAACAGAATGATCTGACCTGACTCCAGTCCATTAGCACAAGAGTAAAAATTTAAAAAGTAAAAAGGGCAGGCATATTTCTTTGGTTGAGGGATAACGCTAAAATTCAGCGACCGTCGCATTTTATCCCGTGCCACGTAAATTCTGTCCATCCCTTATAAAAAAAGAAAGGAGACCGAGAGCGAGCTAGCTTTCCGCACCAAGGGTCCATTTTAAAATCCAAATTTTAGCACGAATTTTTTATTGTCATCGATCCTTACTCATGTGGTCTCTCGAGAAAAATGAAAATGTCGTGTAGCATCCTCGTTCTTCCACCGAGAAGCTGAAAATTAGGTCGTGTAAAAGACTATAAAAACAACTAAAGGAATAGACTAATGATGTCACTATATTTATTACTATCCTTCTCCTTACCCTTGACCTTGATCGTAAAAATCGTATCCACTCCAATACAGCAAAAAAGGGCTTCTCATTCATAAAGGAAAACTCATATCCATTACCACACCCAAGGGTTATGGAAGGGTTTCAGGAGGGTTATATATATATGAAGAAAACCACTTGTAAAATGGCCCTCTTTCCATCAGGTGGGTAGCGCGGCGATCGCATTGTAATCCCGGCCTTGCCTTTCCGCGTCGTGCTGGGACGAAAACCCACTACAGTCAATCCTTTTTGTTCTAATTATACTTTAATTCAACTGCGCACAAATTTTGGGATGAGTGTATACGGCAGAATATTTAAAAAAAGCCACTTTTGAAATGCATCCATGGAATAAACACCCATACTGCAGAAAACCAATGAAAACATCTACACTTCATTCTGAACTTAAGGCGATATTGCCTATTCCTTCAAAAATGTTGTCAGTAAAACAAACTACATTGTGACCAATCACCATCACTAAACTGTGTAACTACTATCTACTACTAGTTGTGTGTACTAACACTAATTGGAAGTCATTTTACGTTTCGAAGGTGCGTTCAGTCACCCTTAATTTTTACCAGTGTATGAAAATAACGTTTACCACCTTCATTGATTGGTGAATTTCTCAGCAGTAACAAGTTTCTAGTCTCTTGCAGCCTACCAAATAAAAGGTAAAACCGGTAGATAACTTTTAAAATTTATCGAAGGTTTCCTCATCAGCATTATTGACTCAAATTTAAACAAAGTAATTTTTCCACTAATGGAAATAAATGAAGTCTTCGCCAATGTTAGAGGCTAAGTTGAATTCAAATAGGACCTGAAATTGGTTTAAAAAAGTATCGTGGAATGCAAAATATTTTTATGAGAAAATATTTTTTTATGGATTTTGAATTTAAGTGTCTGTGATTCAATTTAAACTGAAAGACCACGGTTGGAGGACTTTTTATGAGCAATATTTCATTTAACATGATCTACATAAGAACGTAGAATCATCTTAAAGTACACATACTACCTAGATTAACCTAAAAAAAGAGATTTGGAGCTCAGGGTACTCAATTTTGCAGGTTCTTTTCAGTTAACAGGCTGCCATTAATGGTATTTTCCGGTGGGGGGATAAGCCTTTGGAAATCACATTCGGCTGTGTGAAGGCATGTGTTTGTGGAAGACTCAACGTGCCTCTCTATCTCAATAGGGAATTTGAAGACCCGTTCCCGCCAGGTCACACGCACGTGTTCCATCCTACAAGACTAAGTCGAGGATTCTCGAGTACCTTCGAAAATGACGGCTTTGAGAATGACTTTTGAGCGCCGGAAAACATTTCAGAGATCCAGGAAAGGCGATGAAAAGACAGCAGTTTTCAACACACGTGTGCTCCGTCCTTTTCTTTTTCTTACAGACTATGTGAGTATTTGAGGTCTACTTTGACTTTGCCACGTCACGTTCCGGCTTGCCATTCTTCCCTTCCGAAGCACCGCGCACGGAATGGAGTTTGCGTGCATGGCCAAGCTAAGAGCATGGAAATACAAGGCGACTTAATATTCACTGTCATTGCCCTTAGCTTTTCACCCGGATGAATCAGGTCCTAACCCGATACCGCACTTTTCCCAGGATATAGACTACGAGACGTATATCAAATCACCATATATTTCTTGGAGTTTAAAACTTTATGCATTTTAAGATTTATTGAACAATTTCGCACGGTATTTGAAAGTGGAAAGTGTAAAAATCATTTGCACCAACCATGAGAAATCTCAGTACACATTTTAACAGATTGGATCAGCGTGTTTCGCGTTATCATACCGCAGTCCGATTCAATTCTAAAAGGCGTAAATTGGTAGGTATGTGCTATTTTTTTATCGCCACCATATAATATCAGTCTTTGAAAAAAATCAATAGCTCCCGTGAAAGTGCCCAAAGAAGATATCTGGTAGTTTATTTCACAGAGAAAAATTAATTTTATTTAAAATTTTGGGCATAAATATGACGCAAAAATAAGAAATGATAATTAATAAGCCTGGGGTTGAATATCCTAAAGCTCTGAAAAATTACGGGCGGTACACTCAACTTTCTTCCAATTATTTTGTTACCTATGTCATTCACGAATATCATACGCTTTTAATGGCAAGATCGGTCTTTCAGCAGTCCTCCAACGTATCCATATGCCAACCAAATTCTTCGTTCCTGCATAGTTATGGCCCAGGCGTTTTTTCGTATGCATTGCAGCTTTCTCTATTTATTGATTCTCCATCTTCACAGCTGCCCTTCTCTTCCGACTGGCCTTGTACTTCATTCTATAATAAACTCATCTCATCAATAATATTACAGCTTCACCTAGTCAAGACTCTACTCAAGACTTTAACCTGATCTTCAAAGAATTTTTTTTATAGTCACTCGGTTAGTCGGTCATCTTAATGTTTTATTTACTCCTTCGTACCGAATTTCCACTACTCCTAATTTTCTCTCCAATTCTGATCTCTCTCACAAATTTTCTCTCCCACGTCTTACATCCGCAGAAAAAATACCCTTGCATAGGTTTTCATACGCAGCATACTGATTACCAGAACACTGCTGTGAAGTACCTACGTTAAATCAAATTTTTGTTCTACACGCACACAATTAAGATGCGGTACCCGGGATTTACATGTAATAATTCCAAAAAAAAAAAGACTTTCGACTTTGATTCATTAGCGCACCATCGCCTGGAGGACAAATACGAAACAAACTCCATTTAAATGTATGCGGAATGCTTACCAACACTATTCCTGAATAGTTCGAAAAAAATCACTCCACCGTTGTTCCTGTGGAAATATGCGTGGCTTTTGCTGACCTCCCATTGCTACATCCACGCATGAGCATGAGAGAGGAAAAACATATTCGCCCACGGAAAAGCCACTTGGACAGAAACGGCGTCGGGCGTGGCAATCAGCGTCGCATGCCGCAAGCTACTACGGAGACACACGAGGCCTTTGTCCAATTCAAGGTCAGCGGCGTGCTTCCCCTTTAGCGGCTCCCACAGCAGAAGGCATAGTCGACTACAATGCCCTGGGGCGCCAAAGCGAAGAAAATGACAGTCACGCTCATCATGTGTCACAAAAACACTTTCGCCATCGTCGGCCGACAGGATGAAAAGGGATGAGCAAAAATAAACGGCAAATTTGGATGAAAAGCCAACGGCCTTCCATTGTATTGTCCGCTAAATATGGACACTGTGGACAGAGACTGCGGCATTAACGAAAAATAAATGGGAAGGATAATTAACCTCCGATGCTGTTGGAAATGAAAAGTCACGTGGGAGTATTGACTGTTGAGCTGAAATATTTTGATAATCTGAAATTCTGTGAAACTTTATTGTTGGTTTTTGAGGTACTTTCATCATTAATTGAGAACCTCCACATTTCCCTACCGCGTGACGATTGATGGCCAAATGTATTACGGCAAAATATAACAAAAACGCGTTAGGTACGAATGATGTGTATGTACGTACCTTACTACATGTTAGGCATTATAAAACTGCTTATGATCTCATTAGTATTCTTGAGATGGAAACGAATATAATGGCTCACGTTACTTCCCTTCATAAGTCCTTAAAATGCTATTTCCTTACTGCCTCAAAATTTTCTCGGTGCAACCTCATCTCAGTCGAACAGGTGGATATTCTATTCTGATCGCATTTTATATTCTAAATTCTTTGGTAAGCTCTTTTTATTTCCGTGGAATCATCATCCCTGTTTCTCAATTACTGTTCCAATATTACGAGAAAACTGATCTAGGTGAAAAATCCAAGTCCAATAATCCTGTACTTTCAAATTTTCTAGAATATTTTAAACTATTTCAAGTTAGTTCGAAAATACCTTTTATAAGAGAACAATAAAGGCATTCTAGGTCTCTTTTCTACTATTTCCATGTGCCTAGTTTTTGAAATAATTATTCTTCAAAAGATTTCGAATATCTACATCACCAAAAGTCACTCCTTTCACCTTATTTTCTGATACTCTAAACTCTTAGTTCACAGGTACTGAAATCACTTTCCTTTCACAAAAATCTTTTTCGGCCAATATTAATATGAAAAGTAAGGGAGTCATGTTTTGCGCCAAACCTATTTTCTGGGAAATCATTTTTATTTCCTAGTTTTGAGACTGCCCTTCTATGACTTGGAGGAATTGCACTGGTTACAAGCAGCGATACTTCATGTTACAATCAATACTGAGGAGTTATTTTAGCACACCCTTTGCACCAGAATGTAACTCTGCAAGGGTATTAAACCGCCATGTTGATCAAATTCATTAATCTTTTCCGATATCACTAAAAGAAAATCATATTCCTTAATCAAATATTCTATGTTCCTATGAAGAAAGTTGTCTGTGCTCCGTACTTCGAGATAATCTAAGCGTAGGTCCTCCATTTTACTATAAATAAACCAGAGACTTTAGTGAGAATGGCATGCATATTCCTGCAAGACCTTCGGTACGGGACATAACACAGATAGGAGTGTCGGGTAAAAAATTCTAATCTTATTTTTTATATTATAACCATGTTAAATATAAGAAAATGCACCAGTCACAGCTTTTTTGGCCCTTTTAGCATGCCATTATCAAACTTAGTCAACCATATTTCACCTACAGGTTAATGATAGTTTAGTATGGATGTTTGTAATCAATTGAAATATCACTGGAATATCTCCTTCATCTATGTTTCCTGCATCTAAGATTAATTTTAACGACCAATTCTCATCTCCTTCCATGCCTAGAAGTTAATTTTTGTCCTTTCTGAGAATGATATTTTCTCCATTCCTGAATCCCAAAAATCTCCAATACGTACTCATACCCTCAAAAACCTAATTCCGGAACCTTAACCGCTATGCTCCTAATCAAAGTAATTGCTTATTTTTTAAAGCATTATTTCACGTGCTTGTCATAACCGCCCACTTTATGTGTCTTCATCTAATGCAATTCTTCCCTTAATGTCATGGCTACTCTCGAAATATGTTTTTGCCTGCTCCAACAAATCCTACCGCCACTTTTATTTTTAAATTATCCCTCTATTTCCATGAAAATCTATATTCTTCGCCTTCTCAGGATTGAATCTCATTTCATGCCTCTCACGATGATTCTATAATGCTGTCAACAATGATAGTAATCCCTTGGGTGAATGGCTGACTACAACTAGGTCACCCATAAATCCAACTGTATTCTGTTCCCCAAGTAAACCACTTCCCATATCACCCATAACAATTGTTTAGCATATAATGCTAAATACACTAGTGATAAGGCCTATCCTGATTCCCCCAACACTAGGTTCATACAGATATTTCGAATCCGAACTAAATTAGCGTTACGTGCACCTTTCCTCTTCCTAGAACTGAATATTTTGGCAAGATATTCGTTTTCCGCATTATGCAATATCTAATGTATAATTTTCAGCGATACCTTGGGCACGTGTAGAATTAAACGTATAAACCTATTATAGTCCACGGATTATTTTTTGGGATGAGGATTGATATTGGTATAATGAAGTATAATTCTCCAACTCGTAAAGTCCTACATATCCCTTCCTTCCATTTTTCCCTAAGTTTTTTATCTTTACACGGGATTATCTATCCCTACTGCTCTGCTCAACTTTATTTTTCATAACACGATTATCCTATCTCAAAATTTAGCGGGTACTCCGATGCCGAAGCTATATTCTTCCACGCCGCATTTCCTATTCATATATATAAGCTAACTGACATAATCTCTTTGCCGTTTAGTTCATTCAACATGGCTTAAACTCTTTCGGTTCCATTACTAACTTTTCAGTCTTATTTTAGATGGTCAGTAAAATGTATGCTTTATTACAGACTTATAATTCTCTTCAGGTTAAAATCAGCACATTACCATTTCAAATATCGTTTTTTCTGGAAACTATCCAAAAAAGTGGCACTAGCTATATGCTGGATTAAGACGCCGTCGACGTGTCTTAAGGTGATTTTGTTTATCGTAGGATAAAAATATTTCAAAATTCTCTCAAGAATAAAACATAAGACAAATCCTATAAAATATTTTTACCACGACGGTCCACGAACAATAAAATAGTGATCACTTCAGCAAGGGTACGGTAACGCTACTGATTTACTACCAACAAAATGGTTAATGTGGTTCGAAATACCGTCAAAAATTACTCACAACGCAAGTAATAAAGTTCACTTAATTCTTGCTTCGCCGCAGAAAGTACCTACGGAAACATTAAAATATGAGGTGGAACCTTAGGTTACCGAGAATTTGAATATTCAGCCAAAGGCAGTAGCAGCACGAACTTCTCCCGCTAGATGCCACTTGGTGTGTATTTCAGCCGCCTGTCTGCTAAGCGGTATCTTCGTGAGTGCCCGTGTTTGTTTCTTTTTCTCTCTTGTTGCTTTCGTTGCATCATGTTCTTTTCTGTCTGAAATTACTACCAAATGGCTGATTTGAAGGGGTGAAGTTTATCTGCATACATTTTCGTATCAACCTCAAGTAAACTGCTACTGAAATTCAAATCATTCTAAAAGAGGCATTTAGTGAGCAAGTTATAAGACAAACAAGAACATTTTGAGTGGTTTAAGCGTTTGGACGGAAGTCTGTGGAGGTTGACGAACATTCGGGTCGACCGTCATCATGCACTACTCCAGAAACGATCGCGATAGTGTGTGAAGTGAACATTGAGGAACGAAGACAGACAATCCATGACCATGTTTGTAATAGGGTAGGACATGTCAACGCATTTTTGCGGACGTATGGAACATGAGACGAATTCCAGGGAAGTTTGTCCCGAGACCATCGGATTGAGGTGTAGTCTGAGATTAAAATGTGTGAAGTAATGTAAGTAGGTATAACAGCGTAAGATGACCCAAACTACCTGTACAGACTCATCATGGCAATAAATCATGGGTACATTGTTATGAAATTTAAATAAAAGTAGCAATTTTCACTGTGGCAGACATTTAGGAATTCTCAGATTAATTATAACACTATGCACTTAAAAACAACCAAAACTAAGTGACACGTGAACCCATGAATATTCTGCTTGGCAGCCTGTCATCGCAAATGCACACACATTGGCATCTAGTGCACTGCTAATGGTTTGAGCGGAATGCTCATATTCTCGTAAACTTTGGGTAGTGCCTCGTAAAGAATAAATAGTACAAATAAAAATTGTAAAACCCCGATTGATTTTTGAGCTGGTTGCACATCGCTATTGCGTATATAAAAATAGTCAATGGGTAAAATTATTCAAACTAAAAATATCAGTTTGTAGCAAAAGAATTTTTGCTTCAATTTTTTAACCAATTTTCCTCCCATCAACATTCAAAAGTCTGCTAAACATGACGTATGTAATTAAACATTTCCAGATATGTGAAAATTATCAGCCTCGAAACATGGATTTTCTTTTAAATACTGTACGCAAATCGTTTAATGAGTCGCAATGTGTCGTAAAATCCTTAACTCTTGAATAATATATTTTTAAAATAAGCAAATACCTTTCCCACCATTCCTTTCCCTCCTTTACCAGTTTGCGAAAGCATTCTATATTCCAAAAACAAGGAAACAATGAATTTTCATTTTCACTGTTTTCACGGTGCAGAAGTTTCGAAATCCCATAACTTCATTTTTCAGTGTTAAATTAAAAATCCAATTTTCCAGGCTAAATTAAAAACCTCCAACGCCTACTTACTCTTTTGACTCTACTCCATCGTGCGAGTTTTCGCGGACACCCAAATGTCACCTACAGTTTTCCGCTTTGAATAACTTTTGGGTGCTACTGGTGAATATAGTATTTTAATACTGGACACAGTCTATCCGGTGCATGTCAGGAATTTTATTTTACAGCAAGAGAAACATGGGGTAAAGGAAACGAAAGAAGGTACATAGGTTGGCGTTAAATAACGTTCGTTCCCAATTTACGCTCTTTGTGTGCATGTGAGACTTATTGATAGAGAGCTAAACTATTGTTGCTCTAGCAACTCAGGAGATCTTAACTTCAAGAAGGGAACATCTAGGAGGTTCAACTTTCACGGAGGTGCAGCAGGCATTTAAAAAATAATGTGTATTCTGACGGTAAAAGAATAAATAAAGCTAAGCCAAATTATTTTTTTTTTAATTAGCGTATGGTTACTGAAATTTTAATGCTTGGTATATCACGTATCTCTCCACTTTAAAAGGTCAAGTCAAAATCAGTTGAAATCAAATATCTCGATTTAAATGTCTCTCATAGTTGTTACATGGTGATCAGTAATGTAGTTAATTAATACTTACGTAAGGGATATTGACACACACATCGTTAGGAGAAAAAGAGTATATACCAGCGACGCTGACAATTATCAGCCATTCATAAGAAACCCCTTTACCTATCCCTTAATACATTTTTTTTCAAAATTCAAATAACTATGATTACTCAAAAATTAAGGTAGCTAATGAAATCAGACTTATATTTCGACAATTATATCGAATCTGATACCTAGAGTTGCAGCATACCTCTTACGGTGGTTTAAGTGTCATTTAAGAGCTAGCTTTATTGGTATTTCTTGGAAGGATATCGGAGATTGATTGTGAGTAAATATTTAAGGATACAAATGGTGAAAAATTATGAGTATTTTTAACGATTATGGAGTGAAGCTGAGGTAATGAAAAAGGGACAGTGTTATCATAGATATTATACAAAAAACGAAGTCCAAGCGATAGTTGAAATAACCTCAGAGATACAAAGTCACGCCTTTTAGACAAATTATCATCCATTTTTCTTAAAATATATTGTACTACCAATGAATTTAGCTAACTTGTGGTTTGAACGCTTTTTAACCTTGCAATAGTTTAATATCAGTCAAAATATTTTGCAGGACACAGCAATGTATATATCCATACCATACTTAAAAACAAATTGATCCTCAAATAGTTAGTCGGAAGTTTCAGGAAGTGTTCAACTCAAATGATTGCCTATGGATTGTGAAAATTTTTTAAAATTGAAATAACTACTGAAAACGATCAAAACAAGACGGAGTGGGACGAATCCCAAAGTCGAATGCCGTTGATCTGGCTACAAAAATTCAGCGCGAGATTGATTCAAAAATAACATTCAGGATGACACAATCAAAAATTCCTGGACACCTACCATCGCCTATTGAACCATCAACATGGGATTTTATCGAAGCGAATAATAACTGAATATAATAGATTCACCACTAAAAGTTTGGGAGTGTAGCCAAGAGCATGAAATGAAAACTTGGAACGGTCAGGCATGGAATACCCCCCAAATGATGGATAGACTGTTGGAAATTCCTCCCTCATGAAGAAATGTGCCACTAACTTCTGAAAGGAAATGTTCATTGGAATTTTAAAAACAATAAAGAGTCACCAAAAGAAATAAAAAATAAACAGGAGGAAAAGTATTCCTAATAGTTTCCACGGGAGGGAAAAGAAATCATAGTTTCAATGCTTGAAGATTAGCAAAACAAGGGCTCAAAGGTACACTACTCGTTACAGCAGAATGTTTTGCAGAAAAATGAAGCCTGAGACACATTACTCGTCACATTTTTGCAGACAACTGAAAGAAGAACTACTAGGTACTTTGAAGAACTACTGCTTATAAGATAACTGAAGCCTCAAAGTCGATGTACACCATGATCCCCTCTGTAGAGAATTTTTTTTCGTTTCCCTAGGCGATCGTTCGCATTTTCTGCTAAAAGAGATACCTAGATCACACTGGGAATTGAGTTTCAAGGAATTGGAACATTCTGATCTCACTCCTTAGAAAACTCATCTCTAACCCTCTCAAAGGTGACCACTCATTTTCTTCGGATCGAGATGAGAAAGAAAAGGTATCGATGCATGTGTGTCGTTCGTCTCACACGATTTTTTTTACTGGGTACCAAAAATCTGGCATTTACGTGCCATGAAATGTAAAGGGAGCGTGCTCAAATATAATGTTAATATTAAATACAAAAAAAAGGGTTTCATGGTCACGGAAGGATACGGTTTTGTTTTTTCTGGAATATTTCTTTTCTATACAAATCATTCTTGCACCTCTAATTAGTGGGGTCATCTAAAACGTTTGGGTCAACTGACGGATATGGGACAGAGGCCCCACCTTTCAGGGTCTAAAGGTGCTATGTCTGGTGCCAACAAACGTTCACTGGAAAAGAGATAAATGGTAACGAGAGACCCTTGAGTATGATGGCACATTTTCACCCATGAAGAGCTCTCAGCATACATCACCATGGCTGTGTGACATAATTTTGACAGTATGACGGCCGCCGTGGAGAAGTCAAGGTGGGGTCGTAAAATCCGAAATTTGAACACATAGAGACTATTCCGCACGCTTATCCCAATGGTAAACACATTTTGAAGCCCCCTTATGCGAAGGACTGCGCGAGTGACCCAGCCACCCATCCTCAGCTTACTCCGTGCCGCTTCGAGCGAACTTACGCACGGCTCGTGGGTCAAAATTACGCCATAAGTAAGAGCAAAGCGGAAATGGGAAATCACACACTGCAAAAACATTAAAGTTTATAAAGGAAAACACTTATGATTAAGAAACAATCGACCTTTCTATGCTGAAAGGATGCAGAAATTCATATTTTTATTCCTCGTTCGAGTGCCAAAGGGGAAATTTAGCTTCAAATTTATTTTAAAGATTCACTACTCCCGAGTCTTCTCAGATTATCATTTTGGCTCTTTTTGTCTTCCCTCATTGAAGATTGCCGCATAAAGACAGCAAGTACTTTTGAACATTATATGAGTGCGGCATTTTTCCGACAGCCAGCCTAGAGAAGATGAAAACATGATACACCCATGATACAGGTCCTCGGTGCACAACACGCGGCGCAGCGAAGCCAATTACGTCATCGAGGAAATGCTTAAATCATTTTACTTGGAAAAAATTTATTCGATCAATTTTTCATTTCACTTCGCAAGATCCAGGAGAGCATTAGGAGCTGGC
>LYUA01003675.1:6328-17853 GCA_002093875.1 Calopteryx splendens
TTAACTATTCTTTTCTTTATATCCTTGCCTAAGGTCCTTGTCATCAATTCTCTACACCTCGTAAAAGTTTCATTATCTAATGCGATTCTTTTTCTTATACCTTTACGAAATTGCCCACCTTCGTCCAAAACAAAGTGAATAGCTAAAATGTTCTACGTGTTTAAGTTTATGCTCTCCCACTTTAATTTTTATCCTTGGTTTCCTTTGTCTCGAGAATCTCATTACCTTCATTTTCTTCTAATTATTTTTATTCCATACCCTTTACACCGGCTGTCTAGTGAACTCAACTATGACTGCGTCCTTGACCTTGACTGATATCATATTTGATTAATATCATTTTCCTCTTTAAACATGAAAATGAGAACTGTATTTCAGCGAATAGCTAAGATAATATACCTCATTTATCCAAGACAATGATTGACTAAATTATGGTGGTGGGAAGATCATGCAAAATGAGGTCACCCATTGACTACATAAACACCGACCTAATAATACACATGCTTGAACACCTCACTGACAACATCATGTGACTTTTTGATGGTGAAAATACAACCAAAATTGCATTTTGGCACGATTTACAAACATTTGACACCACTTAAGCACAATCTCTCTGTTCCCAGACACATTGTATTTCCACATTGTGTTCTGGTCTGTAAATAAAGATGTGGAGCAAATGAACAGACAAATAGGCAATCCATTATTGCATAACCAAATAGTAAGAGATTTTTTTAAATCAGCAAAACTGGAGAAACCATCACAAAGACCATTAGAATGACACAGGATAGCAATTTTATCTCAATAAAACTTGCATCGTGCGACTATACTTTCCAGTCCATTCAAAGAAAGCTGTGAGACAATTTGCTAAAGAAAATCCCAATATAATACATAATAATATAGAATACAAAAAATAGGATTTACCCATCCAAAATGCTACTGATGGGGAACACTAATTGGTCAAAACTTTAAAAAAAAGAGGACTGAATCTTACATCCAATTAGGAAATGCTGTGTTTGATTTCAGAAAGAAGGTTCAAATTATTTTGGAAACTAATAGATTTTCGTCCTCCATGTACATGAAGCTTCATGACCATTTAACCTTGGTCTTCTATGTTCCACTAGAACTCCTTCAAAACAAAATTAGTGCCTAGAGAAAACAGATATAACTCAAAGTCAGAAATTAAGCAAGGGAGCTATAGAGTGAGTCTTGAAAATTTATTTCGATAATTAGATTAGACATAATATTAACCTTCGTTTAATATGCATTGTATCATTCCTTATTGGAGTTACACATTGTGAGCTTCAAAAAATTGACACAACTTTTATGCACAAATTAGCAGTTTTTTAAAATTAATAAAACAAGTTCACAAGTTTTAAATATTCTGATGCTCATGTGTCACATGTAATGGGTAAATTGGTATGTAGATGCTTATAAGCATATATATGTATAAATGTGATTCCTTCCATTCATTTTATTTTTATCAATGAATCCATACCAAAATAAAATATTATTTCACTACAGCTCCTTTCTTCAAAAATGAACATAAATTAGATGTGACGGAGAAGAGTTTAATGTGAATTACGCAGTGCTGAACAAAATATTTAGTACAAATGCGAAATGACTATGCATGGAGAATGCCATTCTATATCTATAATTGAAATATTTTGTGTAGGAATCCATGAGAAGATAACGATATAGAAATGTTGGCATTTTTATCAAATTGTGAACATAAAATATAAATTTACAATGGAATGGTTACTTGGTTCATGTAAGGAAGCTCAAAATATATGAATATTATTTATGTACTGTATGAGAGTGAACATATTTGGTGACTGCCACTTCAAAATGCCAAGTTAAGGTTTCTATAAGAAATTAGGTAAGTACGTTTTTGCCCCAAAATGTCAACACCAGATTGTTTAGTTTTTTACAATAATGGTAAAGTTTACGCGCAAGTGGGTAACACTATCATCCTTACGTTGAAATTTACCAAAAAAAGTTCTCAAAATGAAGTTTAAGTCATCCCAGAACTAATATATGAACTCATAGAAATAGTATACTTATTTTATGGCCTTCACATTACAACTTTATTTTTTGCATAGTTTATTGTCCATAATCATTGTATCTTTCATTATATTGTGTATTATTCAAGAGTATACTGATTTCTCTCTAAGACAAATACACAGCAACATGAGCTGTGGCCTAGATAGCTAGAGAAAAACCGCTGGGGTGAGACGATGTTTAATTTCTACCTATTGATTATACTTCTCGCTCTGTATTACCACGAAGATAGTGGCACATATAACTATTATAAATAATGCCTCAGAAATATAAAGAATAGTCTTTAAATCTGGCTGAACTAAGTCAGCGTTTTACTTGGTGAGATCAACTTACATGAACTTGGCTTCTAGTTTATTATAATTCCTCTTCACAGGAAGGCGTCACCAAAGAAGATATTCAAGAATATTGTCGTAAATGCCAACTAAACTTTTACACGGCTTTAAAACACTTGAAAATGGTTCCACCACAAATTAACTACATTCACTTGTTTCTAACGCATTCAACCTTAACTTGGAAGTTTTATACAGTTATGCAAGTGCATGTGAATAGTTTAGTATTTTGCCACATATTAGCGCTGTTGTAACTGTAACCAAATTCCACAAAGGAAAACTGATAACACCATAGAAAAGTGGACAAGTGTAAATTATTCCGTTATGTCTCACAAGTACTTCAATAAAGAATACTACATAACATTATTTTAAAAGTTTTTCATTTTGAATAAAGCAGTGATAATTTCTTTAGTTTTGTCCGAAGATGTCAAGATAACTCCTAGCGCCTACATGCGTGAATAGTTTTTACTACTCAGACTATTTATCTGAAAGATGTTCGCCAATCTATATTTGTGCTAACTTCCCAACAAACTGTTCGAAAGTCGTCTGAAAGATCTAGAAGAAACGTTCTCGTGTAACGTAACAAACGCGGATAACCTAATTTATAATTTTGTTTCAACTCGTGAACGTCTAAAATTGTGATAGTTCTTATTCTACTCAGATTTGATACGTTATTACCAACGGTAAACTAATGATGGGATTTCATCATTAATTGCGCATTGCGGTTTCTAAAGACAGATATTTATCATATGCGCTGCTTTCAGTTCTGCGTTATATGTGGTACTAGGCCTTAATTTAAGTTTTTTTCCCATGAACAGGAAAATGTATGCCGCTGTAAGAATATGCCAAGTGTCCGTTTTACCGGCACTCAGATCTTCATCTTGTAAGAATGTTGTTACTAGTAAAGGAAGATTAATCGTCCGAAATTTTGCAAACGATGCTCGTGAGACTTTTACGTCTCGGGCTGCCCGACGGAGAACACTACGCGAACAAGCTATGGCACCCGCAGGAGATACAGGTATTTATTTATATTTTGTTGCTTCTATGCAGTTTATTGCTTCCCATGTATTGTTTTGACTTAATGTCGTGTATTTCACAGCATTCAACATCGGCAAAGGAGCGCTTGTTGGAGGGTCAGCTCTTGGCCTTGGTGCTTTATGCTTCTATGGACTTGGTCTATCAAACAAGGAAGGGGCAATAGATAGAGCAATGTAATTTTATTCTCGTATGTAATTGAACACTATACCTATGTGATATCACTGAATTACATTCATGGCTGTCATCTTTCAGGTTGTGGCCCGATTATGTCAAACAGCGGATCAAAGATACTTATATGTACTTCGGTGGATCCATTGCTGTAACAGCTGCTTCTGCTATGGCTGCTTTCAGATCTCCAATGTTAATTAATTTTATGTCAAGGAGTTCATTTTTGGTAAGATCTAATTTAATGTTTTCAGTTTCATTTTGAGTATCCTCTAACTCTATGACTATGTTTTTCAGTTCGGTTTCCAGTACTTGGTATTCCAATAACCTTCCTGCATAAAATACCTGTTCCATATATATAAGGTTCCATCAAAAGTTTAAATGTCCAGCTATTGTTTTCTAGTCTCCATTTTGTATTATTTCGATTTATATATCCATTTTAAAGATTATGCAAGCACGTAGGCCCTCGATATTTGCATGATAAGAGTTTAATGGCCACACCCCTCAAGGGGTAAATAGTTAGTCAAAGTAAAAAATGAGTTTGACATGGTGTTATTAAACTGTTGTTAAATTTTACCACTTTGGCCTTGAATCCAGTGGAAGAACAGCTACTCCACTCCAAGCACTCTGGTTAGGGCAATGATGCCTCAAGGTCTTTGAGATTTAAAAATTAATATGTAAAAGTAACTTTTGCAGCATAAAACTGGCACTATATATTTTATACTCTCTGTGGCCGTAGATACAGTCACAATATTATGTGAGCTATTGTGATTAAAATATATAAATACTGCTGTGGTGGGGTAGCAATCATTAAAATAGATTTTGGTTACTCCGCAATATGAAACATTAACAGATACAAAAGAGACCAATTATGTTTCCAAGGGATGAAATTTTGTTTACAAAATTGAACTAAATTTCACAAAGTGTTCCAATTGTATAAACCACTTTTTGACATGATAATTTATCTCATTCCAGGCCATTGGAGCTTCAATTGCAGCCATGATAGGCTCAGGAATCTTGTGCCAAAGTATTCCATATGAAAAGGGCTTTGGTGCTAAGCAAATGGCTTGGTTACTTCATAGTGGTGTAGTAGGAGCTGTCATAGCTCCCATGTGTTTTATCGGTGGGCCCATTCTTCTTAGAGCAGCATGGTATGTCATATCTTATGGTTTATTATATTCTTGTAAAGATGGAGTGTCCAGTGTGCAAGTTAAAATAACATGTAGTAGAAGTTCTAGAAATTCCAATCAGGGGCCTTTTTGTTGATTTTTTTTCTTATAGACCAACATATTTAATGATTAGTAATTGCAAAATGAATGTAAAAGGAAAAATGAAATAACTTTGTGAACTCCTCAAGAAATTTTTTACTGAGATGACGTAGGTTTCGACACGTTGTGTCATCTTCAGGTCTGATGATAACCTGAAAATGACACGTGTTGAAACCTAGGTCGTCTCAATAAAAAATTTCACGTGGAGTTCACCAAGTTATTACATTTTTCCATTATGTATAACTTCCACCATATCGTGCATGAAAGTATTACCTCCGTTGAATGTAAAAGTTTATAAAAAAAAGCTGTTCTCCTAAGTGAGAGGCTGTAGATTTCTCACTTGTAGCCAGATCCGTTGTTGTAGACAGCAAGAGTAGCAGATGGTGCTCTAATTGAATGCCTTTAATGGTTGTTAGATATATATAAGCCAACTAATTAAAATGAAGTCTTGATTACCCAAAATAATGAAGGGGCAAAATCCATGGCAGTGCGATTTTTCTGATTGCATGCACACTAGAATGAAAGCGAATGGTGGTTTGGGGATAGGAACTAGATCCCCATCCCTGAAGTTGTGTTAACTTCGCATGCCTTAAAGCAGGTTAAGAGGTGTTCTCCCATCTCACCTATCAAAATCTACCTTCATGTGTATGCAAATAAAACACGTACATTCCATCTGACAAAGAGTGAGGCAGTCTCCTTTCTCAACTTTCAGTCATATTGCAGTGATGATGGGTATGTCCTTTTTTTACATAACTCCTCAAGGAAAAACAAATAATTTTGAGTTCCAATGAATGGTAGAGAGTTAAAAAAATTAAAACTTAAACATTTAAAAAATTAAAATTTCATTGCATGCAAATTTACAGAAAAACTGCAATAATTCTGCTAAATTTAAATAGAAGGTAAATAGTAAGGTAAGAAGAATCACAATTGCTTACTATAATGGGAAATGATAGTTATAAACTGCAATTTAAAGTAAAATGTTTCCAACGAATATGGTTGTACTTGTTGGCTTCAATTATATGGTCACAATTAATTAATAAATGAAGATAGAAATGATTATTCTAAATAAAAAATACCCAAATCTCCCATTAGGGCTTCACCACATATCACTCTCATAAAAAATATTGATGTACATAGTTTAACTCATTATTGTCTCCAGATTTCTTATCATTACCCTCCTATAGAGAGGCCCATATTTTTGATGACCCAATTTCTTTATGCCCTGGGCTTTTGACACCCCAGGTTTCATCTTCTTGCTTGTTGATGGCCATCAACAATCCAGGCAATGCTTAGGCTACTAACTGGCTGATCAGTTCTTAGGTGCCCTTGTTAGAAAATATCTGAAAGAAGCATTTCATTACTTAAATCTTTAATAAAAATGTACCTTGTCTTCTCAAATATACCTTAGTTCATAACTGTGTCAAATTTTAAGAGTTTGCCTAATAGTTATCCATTTATGTATCATCATATACGACAACTACCTCAAAACCCGACCGCTAAGTTGTTTTTGCAGTTAGTTGCTCCGTTTAACTCACTCTATAATTGCAAGTCCTATATTCAAAATTTTGTAAAACTATGGCTTATTAAGTGTA
Organism: Calopteryx splendens; assembly: GCA_002093875.1. Taxonomy (NCBI): domain Eukaryota; kingdom Metazoa; phylum Arthropoda; class Insecta; order Odonata; family Calopterygidae; genus Calopteryx; species Calopteryx splendens. The sequence goes on from LYUA01003675.1 coordinate 12,776, forward strand.
AAGCAAGCTTCAATGTGACATTGCTAGTTCTTCTTTCCCATTCACATAGCATGAATGATAGTGTTAAAGTTGAGATGCTCATCTTCTTGATTGGACTAAATAATTTTGCTTGCTATTTAAGATTTCCCCCTTACCTATTTCTTATCTTAGGTTCATGCAGTATGTAGTCCCATATTTTTACAGTGGGAAATGCTGCAACTGTGGCTCCCTTAAAGTCGCTAGCTTAGGTTCACCCCCCCCCCTCCTTTCCTTATGCAGCAATCATCATGAGGGAACATCCCCTTCTCTCCATAATTACATGTTTCTGTATGTGTTTTTTAAGCAGAATATTTGGCAATTGTGTGATCTATGATATTGTGGGACTATAAAAATTGTCATAGTATAATAGCATGCTTATTAAATTCTATTATTGTATAAGGTTCCTTGAAAGAAGCACCATTTATCCATTGCAGGTATACTGCTGGTGTAGTAGGTGGTTTGTCTGCTGTTGCTGCTTGTGCCCCGAGTGAACAATTCTTGCACATTGGTGGTCCCCTGGCCATTGGTTTTGGAGCTGTTTTTGCTGCATCCCTTGGTAAGTTTGTTGAATTTTCAACAATTCTTATTTCTTTTTGTAGCAAAATCAATTGTGTGGGATGGAGATTTTTACCAGTCATAAAAATTGTCACATGACCACATTGATGTGGAAACCGAAAAATAAACACATTTTTAAAAATAAAGGATTATTTTTGTAAAGTGTTCTACTGGATAAGCTTGGTTATTTGTTGGACTTAGGAGATAAGCTCAGCTACATGTTTTTTTAAGTTTCACTGCAAATTATCTGATTATTAGAGAATTGCCTGATTGTTGAGAATTGCCTGACTGAGAGTAGTACATAGTTCTTGGAGAGGGTGTGGTAGTCCTGTGGGTAGAGCTCTGGGCTTACTGACCGGAGGGCCCAGGTTCGATTCCTGGTCACACCTCTGGGCACACTTAGCTTCATCCAATCTGTGTGATTTTTTGGATACCAGGCTATCCTGGAAAACCACAGGTTGTTAAGGGATTGGAACTGGCTTCCCTAACCTGATGTATGAATTTCTCATGCTGTGTATGGCTTAATACTGGGTGAGCTCTACCTACGAAACCGACCTTCGGGTTTATTACTGTAGTTTACTTAGCATTTGCCTGACTTTTGAATGCACTTCGAGGTAAAGTGTTGCCTCTGTTATTTAAACTTCCCATGTAAAAGTTAATTTAACATTTGACTCCACGTAGTTGTAGAAATTTGTTCAAAAGAACTGAAAAAAAATAGTTCTTTTTATCACACAATCACCGAATGGCTTAGTGGCCTGATACCATTTTCAAATAACAGGTAGAACACAATTTTGTAGAACTACTCTGACCAGTGGCCTAATCTGTTCCCATGTCTTTTAAGTTAGGTGGCAGACAATTAATGCTATTTCATTATTATGTATTATCCCTTGTGTACATTTTTCCTCCCTTATATTCTTTGGTGAGCTATGCTGGTTCTTCAAAACAAGTAATGAAATTCCCCTCTGATATGCGATGGAAATGTGAAAATAGGAGGAGAGGAATTTACAAAGAATTCTTCAGCATTGAAAAACTTATTTTTGTTGGTTTCTAGGTTAGAAAATGTGGCATTATTCACTTTGAGGTGAAATCCAGCTGGGTCAGTGAAAATTGCACTTCATGCACAGTTTGAGTGGAAAATTTGGAGAATTCATGACCTCTTGAAAATATCCCACTTTCTGCTAAAGAGATGTTTTCCATGAATATTATGATTCACCATTTTGCCTACATATTTCATAAGTAAATAATATAAAGAGCTCACAATTTAAATTACCTCTACAAAACATCTTGTGTACATTACAGGGATATCACTATGACTCTGCTCATTGATGGGAAACTTTTTTGATTGAGGCTTATATTCAGGTTATAACAAATGTCTAATTAAAAAAGACAAGCAATTTGACAGCACCCATGTGAATGTTATGCAGCATATTGTAAATGTATTACTTTTGCAGGAAACAAAAATTAGAACACAGTCAATAAAACTGCTTCTGTATTTAGTATGGTGTGATAATAAGTTTAATTGTAATAAAATGCTTGTTCCCCCCTCTTCCACAAGCTTAAAGAGCAGGTTGTGCTCATTTTCTAGCAACTATTAAGACACTAATTATCATTTACATTGATCTGACAGGAAGCATGTTCCTCCCTCCCACGACTGCACTTGGAGCTGGACTGTACTCAATAAGTCTTTATGGTGGGCTGTTACTCTTCTCTGCCTTTTTGCTGTACGACACGCAGAGAATCGTTAAGGCTGCGGAAAGACATCCACCTTATGCCCCCGTTCCATATGATCCCATAAATGCGTGAGTACTTTTTTTTCAACGCTTTGAAATTAGGTGGCTGTGGTTTTAATAATTGTGGGAAGCATTGACTTGTATTCGGTGATGATTTTTGTCACCCGATTCTATGCAGTAGGGTTGTAGTTAATCCTCTTGTCTGTTTGTTTTTCAGGGCAATTTCCATCTACCTTGACACAGTCAACATTTTCATCAGGATAGCAACTATTCTTGCAGGCGGAGGAAATCGACGAAAGTAATTTTTTGTTCAGAACCAACTAGCAATAAAACACCATGTTACCATCAAATATTTATTTTGGGGATTTCAAGCCATGATAAAAATAGACAGTAACAAAACTTAAATGCAGTAGGAGTTCCATCAAAATGAATTCCTTATCCTATTATCAATAAAACTAAAAAAAATTATTAAGTACACCATTATAAATCCAAAGCAAAACTTCCTTTTAGCTTTTTCCAAGTTTTGGTATTGTCCTAAATTTTTTCTCAAGCACACAAGTAAATCAATCTATTATAATGGTCAAGATGTTAAGTGCAAATAGAAACTGTACTTTGTAAATGCTGTGAATAAATTAATTTGTTAACAAAAGCATTCATTGGAACTTTGAATGACATGCCGTATCACCTTAAAATGCACCTGCTTTGAGCATGAAAAATTATGCTTGTTTCGAAAAAAATTCCGAGTAAATCTACGAATCTACAGCAGCTAAACCCATTTCTGGATATTTGCAGGAAGAATCAAATCACCATGATCTCAATATTTACAGGACTTGTCATTTCAACAAGCAGGACCAACTCCTGAATCAATATATATTTGTATATTCATATGGTCAAAGTGCACTCCCATTCATTGCATTAAAAAATATTTACAAATAATTTTTATTCTATTTACACTTCAGAGTCTCAAAATATACACCAAGCAGAGAGAGAGAGAGATTGACAAGTTTTAGGTGATACAGTTTCTACACATTGACCAAATAAAACCTGCTCTATAAAACATATTGAATATGCACTATACTTTGGTGTTCTCTTGTGGAAAGGATCAGCTGAAGTACAATGCCAAAGTTTACATCACAATAAAAACACAATGTCCTATCACATGCACATGGGAGTAAAAACTCAACAACTTTGAGAATGAATCTAGGTGCAAAATTCACACCTGCAATAAAGTAAAATGCATTCATTGCCAGATAAAATCAATGGCACACACATTCCTCTCAAGTAAAATACAATCAAGTCTTCACAGGATCAAGCAAAAGATAACTACAATAAACCAGCCATATTATTGTCATTTAATGGCTAAATATTGTCCGCATATAACTATCACATGCATGTTTCCCAAATAATTATCGTACAGGAGATTACTGATGTACATCACTTTGACTAGCCCGTTTTGAGCACATGATTACTTTGGAAACAAAATATTTTCCCACAGGATAAATCAAAATATTACATTCCAATTATTTAGATAATGACTGCTTTTGATAAGAAAAACATGAAGCATTATTCGGATAAACTGTTTTTATGTAACTTGTGGCTAAAATATGGAAACTGTGCGAGTCACACAGACAAAAATAATAGCAGAGCATTCAGAAAGAAATCCTCGAGTTCTACTCTGCATGAAGACGTTACCAAGTCTGAAGGTAGGAAGGAGAAAGTTCAAACTCTGCTTGCATAAGCACCATATTCTTTGGAATAACGATACCAATTTCGGCACCAGTCCATTTGTGAAAGATTGGTAAAAGTAGGATCACAAAAATGAGACCTCGGAATGATTAAAAAAAATCTTAACAAGGTTCCTTCGGGAACTATCACCTATTAACACAAGGTAGACGCTTTACCTCCTTACGTCGGGAGCTCGGAAGCACCTTCTGCAAAATGAGTAGTGGGCGAACACCCTTCCCCACCCGATCGAACACCAGAGCCGTCATTGGCTTCGCAAGGGGACGCCACCGACGCAGCGGCCGAGTGATGACGCAGATATGCAGCGAACATGTGCCTGGCACAGTTGAGTACCCTAGCGACGTCATGCCTCCTCACCATCTTGTCGAAGTGCATGGCGAGTTCATTGGCGTCCATGCCCGCGCGCATGACGTGGTCTCTTTGTTGCCTGAGCAACGTCAGGCAGAGGAACATGAGGAATGGGTTCCCGCCGCCGAACTCGTGGGGCGGAGGCAGGTCCATCACTCCGGGACCACCGCGCGACTCCCCACCGTCAGTCGCCGTGCGAGCCGGAGTGCCCTCCGAATCCCCCAAGACCAGCAACCCCGTCATCTCGGTGACCTCCTCACACGAGTTGGTTGTCAGGCAACCCTCTCCAGCCACACTCGCACCGACCTCCGCACTCGGCGTCCGCCGCCTGTCCGCAGAATCTTCCGGCAGAACCTCACCGTCCGAACTGTCGCTGGAGTCGGAGCTCGTCCTCCTCGCCCTCGGCCCGTTCCCGAGGTCCCTCAGGAGTTTGATGGGCGTGACGGACTTGACGTGGACACCTCCCCCGCCCGGTCCCGCCCCGCTCCCCCCCTCCACCACCTCGATCACTTCCCCGTTGTAGCTCCCCTGGTTCCCGCTCTCCGAGTCGTCGCTGCCGCCTGGCGTCCCGCCCCCGTCCGACTCCAAGTCGGCCTGTTCGTCGGGGGTTGGAGGGCACTGCAGGGGGTTCTCCCACACGAATATCTCCTCCCCGCTGCCTCCCCCGCCACCGCCCCCCGCCCC
>LYUA01003675.1:22223-34710 GCA_002093875.1 Calopteryx splendens
TTATTTTTATTAAATTTTTTTTAAGGGCTGAAATAAAATCCGGCAGTGAAGGTCGAACATTGGGAATTTAAATCCGGCGCGTAAAGGTTAAACACAATTGAAGAAGAGAACAAATCAATACCAATAAAAATACATATTTGTGGTGACAAAGTTGACCATTCAATCATGAACTGCAGTTGAATTTCTTTGGAGGAATTCAAACAGCGATTAAACCAGGGTGAACTCTAGCACCGATAATTGTTGGCAAAACTGCAATGAAATGACAAAAAATAAAGAGGAGATTTATGAGTGGTTTACCTGCACAGCCTTAAGGTATGCATGAAATTCAGGATCGGTGTGAGCCAGGCCATCTCCTAAGTGCCGAAACTTGGCACCCATTGCCAGTCCATCCAGGGTGAAGTTGGGCCTCAGGCGCCGCATCAGAGCCACAAACGTGATGTATGCATGCGCCTCATCCCCCATAGTGACCAACAAGGGAGATGCCAAGTCACTCATCCCCTGGCAGTAACTCACCCCTGGATGGTTCAGTGCATATCTGCAATACGTTTGTTTGACAAAATTATATTTTCAGTATCGACAAGACAAAATAAACACCAAAAACCTCCCTGCATTGCGATTACTTGGGGAGTTTTAAAATATTCAATCATTCTCAATAATCAACAAGTTTTTTTTTCTACTTTCCCCATTAAGAAGAGAAAAGATGCATCTGCAAATGGTAGAGGTGGTTTCAATCAATAAAACCACAGTAATCGACCTGAAGGTCAGTTTGGTAGTTGAGGGTAGACCTCAACCAGTACTAAGACCAACAGCTTGTGAAATCCACACATCAGGGTATTAAGGGGGGCCAGCTCCTTTCACTGTGCGGCCTGGGGTATTCCAGGATGACCTGGTACCCGACAAATCACCGAGCTTGGGTTAAGCTAAAGGGTGCCAAGAGGCATCACCTGGATTTGAACCTGGGCCCTCTGGTCAGTAGCCCAGCACTCTACCCACTGGATTACCACATCCTTTTTAATCAATACATCTATTCTTATTAAAAAACCCTCGAAAAGTGTAAAGTGTTGTACCTGTATAACTTATGTCCTTAACGATCAAGACCATGAGGATTTCAAGTGGAGTCTCCTTGATTTAGAAAATGCAACAATGTGAGAGGAAAAGAGAAAAATCACTATGGCACAAATGCACCTTCCAAAAAGTAATCTTTTTTGTCACACACTCTGGATAATGAAGGAAATATCCCACCCGCGGTCGAATCCTATTGGATTGGAATATTAGAAATGATGGCAAAAATTAATGACAGCCAACAGTTAATAACCATTGGTTAGCTTAAGCCATTCACAATTAGTTTAACAGCAACAATTCCTCTGGGCTCTCCGTTATATCTCTCACTACTTCAAATTTAAAAATGCCATTTACTTAAATGCATTACATTAGGAAGTACCTACTCCACTGCTAAAGCTTTTTATTAGTTAAAAAGGGAATAATTTCAAATGATAAAAGGTCCAAAATAGATTATGATCTTCAGAACAGCACCAAACCATTCGAAATTGCCCAAGAAGCTACCTGCATTGCAAAAAAATGGCTGTAGCTAAGAAAAACATTGAACAACACACTTATAATTGAGTTGGCTTGTATTCAATAGAAAGAAAGATTGTGTCTATAAATCATTTCTCCATTACATAAGATTGTTTTCTCTTGCACATACAATGTTTGCACTGAATGCTATGCATTACGTTTCATATGTGATAAGCCCTCTTTTTAAACCAGTCTAGATTTTTCTGCCAGATTTTATCGCTCTTTGGATGTACAATGATCACTACATGGCAAAATGCTGTTCCTTCTGAAAACTCCATGCTGAAACAGGACTTCACCTTACATTATAAAAAATAATCTTGCTTGAAATCAAATACATTTCTTAATGGTTTCATTCCATACACGATGTCGACCAACTGGCTAAATGGGTACCTAACAAAAAGTATCATATTATGGTGCATTTTCGATAAACTACTTTTAATTACTTACAATACTTTAATCTTTTATCACAGACAGGGAAGTTACAGAGGGAGGGAAGGACATCACAGTTCACAACTTTTCTCAGCATAGGGAATATAAGGCCGATGGCACACAGACCACTTAGTAGCACCATCGAGTGGGCAACCTCTCCCGAACATGCATTTAATTGGCACATGAGCACTCGAAGCAAAGTTGACTTCAAGAGTGGCAACACCCCACCGCCGGTGGTGGGTTTAGAGACAATCTTTGTTGATATCTGGTATGGTACTGCAGAGTGGGGAATGTCAGCCACTCTGTGCCACCTCCAAGTGGTCCATGTTCACCTTAATCTTTTTCGTGCCAATCTCTTCAATCTTTTTACACCTTAATCTTTTTAGTGCCCATCAACTCTTGCGGCATGCATGAAAAATGATAGCGGATCCATTGACTGTATTTACACATATCTGTACTAATATTAGTCACTGTGTTAACAGATTATAATGTAACTTCTATTAAAATTGTTTTAATTTACTCCACTCACTTGAATTGATGCTAAGTTCATACAAGCAATATAGCGGTAACCATTATAATAGCTTCATCCTAAAGTGAGAATGTTTCTCCAAATTCACCCGGCATTCTTTCCATGCACCATATAACTTGAGCTGGCACTAAAAGGATTAAACCTCAATAAAAGATATTCCAAGTACTTCTAGCTTTTTCCCAGTTCTCCAAGACATTCTCCTTAACTTCTAAACTAAATCAGTAATGATCCCATGCGAACACTTAATTGCTTGATGAGCAACACTTTATGAGAAATGAGTAAATGCATGCAACAAAGGATTGACATACGTGGTGAGAACATTGAACAGAGAGGCGATATTTTGATTGTCGTCACTGCCCGCGTAGAACTTGTGGTGTCTATCTGTGCGGAGGACATCTTTCCTCACCATGCTGGTTACATAGGCCAATTCTTCCGTCATCTAAGAAGAGAATTAGTCGTTGGAAACCATGCATTATATTTTGGTGGGATGACACAAGGAACACTGCAAGGGATTAATAATCCCTTCATTCAGACAGATAAACCATATGTGGATTAAGATTTAATGACGTCAGATGCAGCACACAAAACTCAAGGGTTACATTGCCACCAATAGACTATTGCAAACCCAAGTAAATCCCTCAAATCCTAAACAATGCCTTATCAAAATTCCCTCACCACACTTTACTAAGAGTTGCATAATCCTGTCCTGCAAACATTAAGAGCTGGGAGAGAAAACGAATTTATTATAAATCTCCAAATAGGCATTGCATTTTGTTCCCTCACACTATATTTTTCCAATTCAACACAAGGAATTGTCAGGTTCATTTCACGTGCTAATCCAAAGCTAGCAAGATTCCAGAACAGGTTTTGTTTCATACCAATTTCTTAGCGATGGAATTTTAAGAACACATTAAAAATCAGATGAACAACCATATTTTTCAGAGAGAATTGCAAAATGGTCATGAGGACGGGTATTTTGAACTGCATGCACCACGTTCCAAAACCAAGTTTCCACATGTTAAAAAATTAATACAGTAGGTATGGCCAAACTTCCATCCACATTTAGTTTTCACAACCTGTTCAAGACAGTTATTAAGAGCCAAGAAAATTAAGAGTTGTGCAAACTATATATCAATAACTTCAAACTATGTATTAATATGCTGTAAATTCACGGGTAATGCTGCGTGTGCTAGCATGGCAATTGGCCATCGGAAGCATCACCATGCCAATGAAGAATGCAATTGCAGCAAAAGATAATGGGCATACTCAGGTTAAGTAGGAAGAAACTTTATTTGTACCAACGAGACAATATTTAAAACAGTAGCACAATATCCTGTATAATCATGGTAAGTAAATGATAATGGTTGATTCTGAAAGGCATACTGCACCATTCAATTGCACTGGTCAATAACTATCATTTCAGTTTCAAAGGGCTGCTTTTGCTAAAAAGTCTGGTAGGTACTATTAGAGTACATAGGAGAATTACTCACATTAACACTGTGTACTTCTTGCTAAAAGAGTGGAATAATGTAGGAGAAAGATGTTGCACCTAATATAAATGGGTGCGAATTTACAATCAATTGTTTGTTGAGTTCTAGACAAGAAACATAGTAAATTGAATGATATACTAGCAAACACTATTGTAAGACCTTCAATGTTTTTTGTGTTCCAAGGATCAAATTTCAGGGATCCCTTTAAGACAAGACACTACTGATAGTAACAAAAAATTTACTGAAGCTTTAAAGTCTCATACGACGAAAAAAATGTGAATAAGAGCCAAATTTACTTCAAATAGCTGATCAGACAGGGATCAACTAAAGTGCAATCAATGCAATAAGTGCCACTATTTTTAAAAATCTAAATCTACACAATGTCCAGCAAGGGGTGTGTGGTAGGGGGGTGGGGGAAGTCAGGGCACCACCCGTGAATGAAATGGAGGGTATGTGAAGAGGGATGTGTGTTCTTAGCGTTAGCGTTTTCCTCTTCTTGTGTCATGCAATCAATGCAATTTCACCAAATTACACACGTGTACGCATCAAAGTAAGAAAAATTAATGGGTTGGTGGCAAATTTGCAATAACAAAAGCCATGTAAGTCATGCATAAACTTCTTTTACACACATGACTACCACAACCGAAACTATTGAATATCCATGAATTTCTATGGACCCAGCAATCAAATCAATTTGTAAACATGTATACTGCTGTCTACATAAATGAACTGATGGCATGCTACGTCTTATTAGGACCCAAGGACATACTTGCAATCCGAAGCAATATTAGACAAAAAACCACTCTCTCCATGCAATGAGACCAGTCTTACATGCAATATTAAAGTATTCCAGCAGCTGGAAAACATGCATGTATGTACTTCTTTTGCTGCCTCCAATTCAAAATAAGCTATACACCAACTGCAAGATGCTTTTTATGAATTCAGTCTCGACAATATGATGAAAAATAAGTACGAGGTGAGTTCAAGTCAATCTGCAAGAAGCTTCCATACATGGAATGCAGACTATGTGCACACAATTTATACTTCACAAAAATTAAACAAAATTATGTAGCTTTGAATGGCTTTTACATATTTTTCCTTAACAGTTGCATTCTCTAATTTCAAAATGTTTATTCCCCATCTATGAGATGTTTCTATACAGGACCCACATAACAGCTATTATATCATTGAGAGAGTAGGTAAACAAATTCATGTGAGCATAATTAACTTTTGCACATTGTTTTTCAATGAACATTTCTCCAAATAAAAATTATTTTGTATTTTACCAAGTTAGGCAATCTTTAATTGGGTTATCTTGATTAAGCCAACCCAAGACAACCTTATCCTGGTTAGCTGAGATGAAATGTAATAATAATAATAAAATGCCATTATTGGGGCGAGATTGAGACTAGAATAGTCCCTTCTTCCACCTTAGGTAGGTCTATTGAAATTTAAAAAATTCTACTAAGGAATCAAACCTCAAAATCTTTTTTAAAAATAAGGACATAAGTCCACAATTATGGCCAATTATCATCCACCAACTGACTAGAATAAGTAAATCATAGAAATGTTATCTAATTTTCCATGACATACCCACTTATGAACCTCAAGATATTCCGATTTAGAATTACATTACTCTTAGGGGCCCGTGGGAATATTTTTATCCTGCCCACCCTGCCTATAGGCATTGCATATTTATAGCTGAAAAATTTAACTATGCAAAGAAAAGTTCCCATACCCTATCACAGATAAAAAGTTACTATATCCTGCAAAATCCAACGATATTTAATATGTTTTTATGCGTTAACTATACAAAGCATGTTGATAATACTTTAATAGTTCATATCTGGTATTTTTTTCAAATTTTGAGCATAAAGTAAATACAATTACTGCAGTATAGCATTAACCCAAATAACAATACTTCACTCAGGAGGAGGTTTTAAATTAGGAAGGGCAGTTACCTAAAATAATTGATAATTATACTATATTATGGATAATTTTGAAGATAATACTATGTAATAAACTTGAAAGCAACCCTTGAAACCCTGTTTTCCAATTACAACCACTCCATTCATTAATGACAGTGACATAACATCACTTATACTCAATTCAATATGTGGCATGCACAACTCCAATCTTGCTTTATCTGTGTTTCTGGTGGCAAAAATGTCATGCTGCAGCTGGTTTCCTGATTACCACTGCAAACATGACCAATTTTAAGACAAGCAGTGTTCGACTCGGACACTTTCAAAATATGTAGCATGCTATTTAAACACAGTCGGACATTGGACACTGACAGAAGCAGAGTGAACAGATGACTAAAAGCAGTGAAAATGCAAAGTTACGGAAGAATGACAAAGTCTAAATGAGCAGAGCAATCAAAATGAAGAAGTCCTTCAAAGGGTAGAGGAAGAAAGACAGGTTGAAAATGCTGCAAAGTAGAAGAGACAAAATTAAGATAAGGTGGAATTAACTACAGAGGAAAACCAAGAATATTAAAAAAACAAACAGATACTTATACACGTCAATGTAGGACATTACAAAGATTTGAAAAGGCTGTGTGGGAAGCTGCAGCAAAAACCAACCTTTGGATTGATATCTCCTGATTTTGCCAAGTAACCAAATTTTTGGTATAATTTGTAACTGAAACGGATAAACCTGATTTTCCCTAGGACTAAGCAGATTCCCAGGTAATCTTGCTGACCCTCTCCCACCAATAAGGACTAGCCACCATAAATCTCAACATACCACACTTCCCCAGGCCATTTTTGAGCATTTAAATTATGGAAAGACTAAAATATTAGAAAAAAGACAAATGATAACTTTTGATATAATTAAATTTGTACAAATATTTAAACATATTTGACATCCAACAATATATTTTTTTGAGAAAATGATGCTACATCATCAACGAAAATAATAAGTAATAATAAAAATGGCTGATGAATAGCAAAATCAATGCAACAGTGCTGTCAAAATTTCAAGAAAAGCTTAGAGTCGAACAATTTATAGGCAATTTCTAAACCAAAACAAATTGAGATAAGTGTAGAAAAATGAATCAATAGAGGCAGAGATAATTTGATCAGAGCATTTGATTAACCTTCCTCATTAAATCATTTATGCTGCTTACGATTTCACATGTATTTCCAATGGTGCAGTGCTAAAATTTTCTATCCACTAACGTTTATACCCTGCTATTATAATGTATAACTCAGGCTTGCTGTGCCTCAAGAACCTTATTGGCATTTTTTCTTCTCATTTATTTTCATTCCATACCTATCACACTGGCTCCATAGTGAGCTCAGCAATGACTGAAAACCCTTGGCTGATGGGCCAACTAAAGCTTGAACGTCCGAAAATCTCACGGATGTGATCAGTTCTTATTTCCATTAAAACAATTATTTTAACCTAGAGTTCATCTTTCTATAGTTCTCAAATCGAGTTTAGAAAAATTGTGATTGCACTCTTTTATGCGAAAATTTCGCTGAAAAATTAGTTTTTCTGAAATTTTGTATATGCAATGAAATTTTAATAAAAGAAATTTTTTAATTTTTTACTATATGCCATTTAATCTTATTCAAACTTAATTTTTTCTCCTCATAGAATTCTGAAAAAAGGGAGCCATCTTAAAATTGGGTTCATTTTCTTACCTATGTAGATTTGTGCAAATACTGTATGTAGTTTATGATTTTTTCTGTGCATTACACATTGTTATCATACATGTATTCAGTCTCCCTCCGGGATCCAAGTTATGAACAAATCTGACCAATAGACCTCAGGAACATACTTGTAGGGGTAAGGGACGACCCGCACTCCAATTTTGATATGGGGATATCCTCTTCAAAGACATTCACTTAAAGAACTTTTTACTTGCAGTCTATATAAATTCCAAGTCTTAAAGACAGCACATAGGTCATAGCATACACTGATGTATTTCAGAAAATGAATTTTCAGTATCTTTCGCCTACTCAACACTTACGTAATCAGAATTATTTAACTGAACGTTGTAAATCATTAACCCCCAAGAAATCCGAGGGATACCTGTATATAATATTTCCCCAAAGAATGATACTAGCACTAAAAATAATGTATGTCAACTGATCCAATTGATAAAATTCTGTGTCCAATAATAAAGACATTTCATAGCTACACAACGCTAACAACTAGATGCATTCATTTTTAAAAACAACATTCCATGGTTTAACCATAATATAAAGATTTATCTAACTTCCTATTTCACTTGAGGCAGAGGAATATGATTTCAGACCTACCTGTCCTCTCTTAATCATATCCTTCCAATAATCCCTCAATTCTTCATATTCATAGCTCTTTTTCTTCATGTAATCCATTCTTTCTTTTCCCGTCATGCCATCAGGATATACATTAAGGATGTGTTTCCATACAACTTTCCTGGAAATAAATATTTAATCATTATATCTCTCACCAAATTGTGCTGGTGATTTAATAATGACAAAGGAAATAAACCTGAAAAATACTGAACAAGTTTCTATTGCATGATTAATGTGTCAGTAAAATAGTATGTCGTGGATATACTGAAAAGGAATGCCTGTCCAGGCTCACCTGATTGTGCATACAAATTGATGGTATTTATATTCCTTATTTTATTATAATGATGTTAGATTGAGAGAGAGAGAGTTGTAAAACATAAAAATACACATGAAACATATTTTTTCCTCCCGACCTCATTTTTCATAATCCTATACTACATAAATAATTTCACAGGTTGCCTGAAAACGTTTTATTCGAGGTTTCACTGTAATATGAGCCCTTTACTTAAACTATATTATTCTATAGCATTGTGAGACTCACACAAAAAAGTGGAGCAGGTTTCAAATTTCCCCCATGCAAAACAGGAAGCATGCTCGTTTTTCTTTGGCATATCACATAATCATGTCCAAAGGCACAAAAATTTCAGTCAATTTGCATTCTTGCTAGATAAGTGGAACATTGCCAAGCCACTACAAGTTCAAAATTTATGTTATTTCATCGGATACTCAGCCTAATAGCACACCTACTTATTAGTTGCAAAAAAAACTGGGTATCCCAAAATCCCTACAAGTAGAGCACCCAGCTCTTGATCCCTTCTCACACATTTGACAAGTTTGACCCAGAACTTTCACTAGAGTTTTGCACTTGAGTACTTAGACCCACAGACCCAGGTGGAGAACCTAAGTTTATAAATGCTCATGAACCTGAGTATTTTAAAGCCCATCCAACCAGTTTTAACAAAATCCTGGGTTTAACAAACACCTGTGTCTAAAAAAAACTTGGTTTCGAGAGCATTTATACAAACTTATCCCCCCCCCCCCCTCTCCCCAATGGCTTGAATGATCTCCGAGTTAATTGATTTACACAGTGCGTGCACATTACATGAAACTGAAATAGCATACAAACCTCAGGCTTGGCTCCATTCCACCAAGATGGACGACAGCCCTAAGCTCCCTCCCACGAGTGAGTTGTCCCAGGGGCCCCAGGAAGTTCCTGAACTCTGTATCGGTGAGAGGCGGGCGTGGGGGAAGAGAAGTCTGCGAGCAGCAAGGGGTGGAGTACACAGGGTTGGGAGAAGAAGTCATCACTGACTGGTTTGGTTCTTCCACAAGATTTAAGGCTCTCTGCACCATGGTGAAGGTCCTTTCAACCTGGAGAATTGGACATGGAATGTTAAATGTGTGAACGCACACATATCAGGATGCGAGGATATCACTCGTGTTTTAAGAATTAGGTTCGTTTTAGTGTCTTTTTTAATTAGGGCATTTTGGTCAATAGAGTAAAAATGTCAACTTTCAAGCAAATCATGTAATTTTCAGAGGTTTCTCATAATACTTCAATTTTATGCAAGCACCAACTTCAGCTGACTCTCAATATGAACATGCGAATATATAATACAATTCAAAAGGTATATGATGGCTTAAATAGTGTGATTTAAAACGAATATTTAAAAAGGGAATGGCAACACTTTTATGTTCCACCATCCTATCAAAACTTCCATATTATATTTATTATTATTTCTTGTAAGAGCAGGTCATTCAAACAAGATGTAAGGCACTTCTCTGTTCATTTTTGGCTAAGCAAACTGGTGTGCATACACAAGATTTGATTCACTAAGTGGAATGCCATTTTGATGCTCTTATGAATTTTCTAACATGCTATTGATCTCCAGTTGTTTCTGCTTTCGGGGGAAGCTTCAGGGATGCCCTCTACCTCTTTACCCCTCAGTCCATATCTGACTACCACTAAGCACCAAAACATGGATTCATCAGAATGGATACAATCATTCATATAATGTGCTCGAGTTGTGACGCAATTGAAGTGCTCTAGCACAATACTGACATTCACACTAAAAGAGAATTATCAATCCGCAAACCTTCTTCGTAACAAGACCAGAAAAGAAGCTTGTACAGTAATACTTATTAACCCTTTAGCTGAGAAGGCCAGTTTTTCATGCTACATCTGTGAACGGGAGAAAATCGAGGGGAACATTAGAACTGGTTTAAGAATCGCAGGTAGTGGACCCTTATAATCTGCATCGACCTTATTCTTAACCTTCCTCAAAAGAATAAGAAAGGGTGACCAATCGAAGGAAAATTAGCACTAGCGAGCACAATCAATTCCTGAGAAATGAACTGATTACTAAGAAATATTTTCACGGCGAAAACAACACTGCAAGCTCTCAGGGAGAGAGGGGGATACAGCGGGTAGTACACCCTACTGTTAGGGTTGGGCTGGCATGAAACCTTGGAGCCGGCCTCTTGGTGTGTAAGATTATAAAACCTGGAGAGGAACAGGAAGCAAAGCAGTGGTCATGGTGGTACATGAACATTTTTCCCGCAGCCATCTTATCATATGAAGAAATACACTTCCTGCAGCCAAAGGGTTAACAAAATCATGGCAAGCAATAGAGATCACAGAGGAAGGATAGCTGGAATGTTAGAGGCTGCTTGCACCGTACAGGAGTTTGCAAAATAGCTTAACATCATCGTTAAGACAGTATATATAAGTGTAAAAAGAGATTTCAGGTTCAGATGGCACACTAGAAACAAAATTCAGGAGTGGTCAGCCCAGGAAAACATTTAATGCCCACACCATGCACCAGAAGACATATCATGCTTTTTCCTCAAATCACTTTTCTTCACATGTCCATAAGGCAAAACGAGAATAACTTTGTACACCACGGACCAAATGCTAATCCATGAGATGGATGCCACAATATGGGATGACACATCGGAACACAATTGCCCCTCCGACGATTTCACTCGGCACGTACCTCAGTAAGTTTAAAAAAAAAACATAATAGTAATGTCATAAAATATTCCTTAAGCAGAGGCTCATGCATCAAAAAAAATGAGTGTACCCTGATTTCAGAGCATTCACTACATTCTTGGAGTTAATAGGCTTACAGCCATCATTCTGTGCCTGCTTGACATACATACTGATGCTGTTTGTGCAAGTCTCAAGGGATGAATGTTAAATATTGACAATGTATCATGAAGTAATGGAACCAACCTCATGGAGAGATTACTCGAATGATCACTTTTGTTCACATTTCACAGCCATTATTGATGAAACGATGGGTTAAGTATTCTAATCCATTTAAGGACCACCAAAACTAAACTGAAGAGTTCAGGAAAACAATCAACGAGGAACTGAAAGGCAATGGATTCAAGTCTCAGCATTTCATATGATTAGTATTCCAATTCCTACGTTTCTTGTGGGATTTCAAATGCTGCAGTTCGGGTACCTAAGCACCCTATTAATGGTAACACTACAATAACTTTAGCACTACGGATAAATGACTTTGATAAGATTTTGGGAGCTATGAACTGAAGCAGGGATGCGGTAGTCCTGTACGCAGAGTGCCACAGTGTCTGGGTTCGATTCCTGGTGACGCCTCTGAGGAACACTCAGCTTCAAACCAAGCTGTGTGATTTCTGGGGTACCAGGTCACCCTGGGAAATCACAGGTGGCACAGGGAAAGGAACTTCCTCAACCTACCCTTGTGTGAATTTTACACGCAATATAGGGCTAAGCATTGGGTGAGCTCTACACTCACCTACCAAACCGACCTTCAGGTTCATTACTGTGATTTTTAAGTACTAAGGCCTCAAATGCAATTCGGAAACTTAAACCTGCCTCAACCACTGGATAGTTCATGTTACCTTTAATGTTACCCTTGACTGCAGAGTCCTGGAGTTATGGTAGAGCCTTAAATAGAAAATACAGTTATGATTTTCGCAGATGATTTAGATATTCTTAAACCGGAGGGAATAAATTCACATTATCCCGATAGCATCAATGTATCTAAGGCAGTATTTGTGTTACGCAAACTTAAAACATTGATCCCTAATATAATACCTACCTCTGCTTACTTTGCTTTACTTCACTGCCATATCAATTACGGCATTGAACTATGGGGCTCTTCCTCGTTTTCCATAAGTCTATTTAA